>SJYC01005557.1:0-27447 GCA_006408675.1 Madoqua kirkii | reverse complement strand
ACATATATATACATATATATATATATATATATATATATATATATACACACACACACACAATGTGTATATGTATACATTATATATACATGCATTATATATATGCATTATATATATAATTAAATATTATTCAGCCTTTAAAAATAAGAATTTTGTGTTATTTGTAACAACATGGGTGAAACTAAATATCATAATGTTAAGTGAGATGTCAGACAAGAAAGGTAAATATTGCTATAGTATCACTTATATGTTAAAAAAATAATTTAAGTTAAACTCAGAAACAGAGAATAGAAAAGTGAATACTGGGAGCTGGGAGCTGGGAGAAATAAAGAGATTGTTAACAGAGTATGAACTTTCAGTTATAAGTGGAATAAGGCCAGAGGATCTATTGTATAGCATAACACGACTCGATGGCTGTCAGTCTGAGTGAACTCCAGGAGATGGTGATGAACAGGGAAGCCTGGCGGGCTGTGATTCATGGGATCACAAATAGTTGGAGACGACTGAGCGACTGAACTGAACTGATAGAGTAGGCTATTATTAGTTATATATTTTATTTATTCCTACTGTTTGAATTTAATGTTAGTCATTTTGTATGTATGATTTCATGATTTTTTTCTGTTTATCTACAAATATACTCAGACATAAAGATTTTATTTTTAGTTTCAATATGCTACTATACACATTACTTGGTAATTTTTTTTTAACTTGAAGAATATAAGATGAATAGCTTTTCTGGGTAAATATGTATCAGTAAGCCTGTACTTTCCAATAGCTATGTGATAGTGTATAGAGTTTGTGGTAGTTTATCCCCGTCTTCCTCTACTGATATGGATGGATGTTAATATGTTTTTCTATTACAAGCAGTGCTGCAGAAAGCATTCAGGAACATTCATCATTAGGTACTAATCATCTTATTTCTAAGAATAGAAGGTTAGATATGGAACTGCTGAATCAAAGGTTACTCACAACTGTAGTTTTAACAGATACATCAAATCACTTGCTGGAAATATATCAACTCATATTCTTATTGTCCATATATGAGAGCCTCTGCCAAGACCAGGCATTAGTGATTCCTAATATTTGCCCATCTGGTGAGTGAAAGAGTCTGTTTGATTGTCATTTTTTTCTTTGCATTTTGAAGATGACCAGGAGCTTGAGCACATATTATATGCTGATTGCTCATTCAAATTTTCTATTCTGCCTCTGTCACTTACCCTTGGGCCAGTTTTCAGATGCTTAGTTTGAGAGCCTCTTTGTCTATACACGTTTAACAATGGTTAATTACAGGGGCTGCAAATGTCTTCCTCCTGTGAGAAAATGCAGTCTTTATCAAAGACACATTTACATTTTAATGAAGTCAAGTTTGGCAGTCTTCTCTTCTGGGGAATTCTAGATTTCATCTTTCTGATGAAGGTCTACAAATATCTTGTGTTATATATATGTAAAATTAGATCCTGCAATATGTGACAACGTGGATCAACCTTAAGAACTTTATGCTCCATTAAACAAGCCAGTCACAGAGGGACAAACCCTGCATGACTTAAAATAGGTATATGAGGTGTTTAACATAGCCAGACTCATAGAGTAGAATGCTGCAGGGGACTGGGAGCAGTGGGAAATGGAGGGTCCCTAAATAACGTGTGTGAAATTTCCGTTGTGGAAGATGGACCAGTTCTAGAAATCTGATGATGAATAAGAACTAAAGGCACCACAGTGTGCCTTTGGATAAGAGGACCAAATTGTACACTTAAAAGTCTGTAAAGACCTCATGCTTTTATTTTGTTCTCACCAAAATAAAAGTTTGAAATAACTTAACATACATGTAATAAAAGCTTTAATGCATCTGAAATTCATTCACGTAAATGGCATGGCTTTTTTTTCTGGACAGATAATGGTTGTGCCAGTAACATTAAATAGTTCATTCATTAAAAACTGAACATTTTTTCATATATTAAGATTTCTTTGGACTTTCTCACTCAATTCCATTTATCCACTTGTCTATTTTCATGTCAGTTTGTTTTAGTGGTAGTGATTTTATAGTCAATTTCAATATCTAGTGAGGCATGATTCTCTAATAAGTCTCTTCCCCCTCAACCCCCCTTTTTACTTTTAAACACTTCTTGGCAAATTTTCACTTATTTATTCGTTCATACATGTGTTAGTCGTATGAAATACATGATTATTTTAATCAATTCAAAATAAAATCTCAGACATAAAGATTTTATTTTTAGTTTCAATATGCTACTATACACATTACTTGGTAATTTTTTTTTAACTTGAAGAATATAAGATGAATAGCTTATATTGAAATTATGCTTGGAATTTCCATAAATTGTATTTTATTTTGAGATAAAATTGTGATTTTAATCGTGGTGAATTTTCCATTTATGAGTATAGTATGTCCTTCTCTCTGATACTCATTCAGATTTTATTTTAAAATCTTCAAATAGTTCCTATGAAGTTATTGTAGTCTGTTATTATGACCTGGATTTATACATAATATATAGAAAATTCATATTTTTAAAATTAATTATAGTTGTTAGAAAGAAAGACTGATATGATTTTTCCAGGATGTTGTGGCTTGAAGACTGCTTGATGAGGGTGTTCCATATACTTAAGTAAGTTGTCGGTCTTTTCAAAGTAGTAGACCAGAAATAGAATTTATTTATCTGGAAAAAATGCTTGCATCTCTGGTACTCAATGGAATGCTAGTTTTGCCTAAGGATTACAGAATGCCAACTTTTGATGTGTGTTTGTTGGAACAAGACTGAATTTCTTCCACATTAACTTCCCTTCAATGGAGTTTTCCTATGTGGTTGAAATAATTTGGGGGGAAATATTTATTTAAAAACAGCATACATATTCTATTTATTTGCCATTAATATTACTTTGGATACAAAGATTTTCCCTCCTGCTAAAAAAAATGGTCATCTTTAAAAAGTTTGAATTTAAAAATAAAAAGTTGTGTAAATTATGTTATGTAATTATCCTATTCATGTTCTTAGAGTCATAAGGAGGCACAGTGACTGTGACGTGCAGAGGTGACAGTTCTTACAACCAGGAAAGAAAATTCTCCCAGCAGAGTCATTATTGTGCATAGATTTGCTCTTTTCTTTCTGTAGTTGTCAGCTGCAGAGAGATATTTGAACACTCAGGTGTATGGAGTAGCATCTAGGATGCTTCCTTTTACCTCAAATTATTAACCTTAACTGTGCACATCCCAGTCCTGTGCAAAGAGTAAGGGAGGGTGAGCCTTTGTTGCTGTCAGTAGACATAGATTTCCACTGGAGATTTCATTGCCTTCTGTAGTCACATTGTTTCAGGGTGTGTGTGGAACAAGCTGCACATGTCGAGTTTTATGGATTAATTTAAACAGCATGAGGGGCAGTGCTCAGACTTTCCTAGTTATGAGGTGAGGTGAAGTCGCTCAGTCGTGTCTGACTCTTTGCGACCCTGTGGACTGTTTCTAGTTATGGGCCTCATTTATTAAAAAGCAGCTATAACCATTGCTCTCCTCTCCATGGTCATGAGTTTGTCAGTATCTTTTTAATGCCATTTAATGCCTTTTTAAAAAGTCTTGAATAATTCAGGATCATTACTTTGCCAACAAAGGTCCATCTAGTCAAGGCTATGGTTTTTCCAGTGGTCATGTGTGGATGTGAGAGCTGGACTGTGAAGAAAGCTGAGTACCAAAGAATTGATGCTTTTGAACTGTGGTGTTGGAGAAGACTCTTAAGAGTCCCTTGGACTGCAAGGAGATCCAACCAGTCCATTCTGAAGGAGATCAACCCTGGGATTTCTTTGAAAGGAATGATGCTGAAGCTGAAACTCCAGTACTCTGGCCACCTCATGTGATGAGTTGACTCACTGGAAAAGACTCTGATGGTGGGAGGGATTAGGGGCAGGAGGAGAAGGGGACGACAGAGGATGAGATGGCTGGATGGCATCATGGACTCAATGGACATGAGTGTGAGTGAACTCCGGGAGTTGGTGATGGACAGGGAGGCCTGGTGTGCTTCGATTCATGGGGTGGCAAAGAGTGAGACACGACTGAGTGACTGAACTGAACTGAACTGAAGTTGGTGGGGAATCTCTGTATTTAATTAAAATAGTTGTTTTATGAGGCTGAGAACTTAAGACTGCTGTCTGGAGTCCTTAAGGGATTCTTTATCGATTTGTGCAAGGCGAAAACCAGCTCAAGACATTTGTTTCTGTGTTCATGGGGGCAAAAGTATTTGCTTTATCTTTTTAAAACTAATGACACCCATGAATTGGAACACCAACCCTCCTCTTCAGAGACAAATACCTTGCTGAAAAGCATTTTTTGTATTTGCGTTTTTTTGTCAAATAACACTTAAGAAGATATTTGGGTCTGATTATAGTCAGGAAACTCAGAGATTTCAGAAGCTCAAGTTATTATCAGTCTGAACAAGAGCCAGATTAAGAAGCATTAAGAAAAGTCACTAAAATAAGTTAGAAACATGCTACCAGTTAACTCAAATTTCCACGGCTACTTACGTAATTCCTGAAATGTCAGTTGTCTTGATCCAGCAAATAGAGATAGGGCCTCTAAGTAGCAATCTAAACACTTTTCATCTATGCCTCTCCATCTCTGTTAAAATTATGTGCAAACTTCATGGAATAATTCCAAGCCACTCTACCAAGAGACAAGAAACTTCCCCCTTCCAAAGTTGTTAGGCATAGTCAGTTGTCACTCTGAAACTGAATAAGATATGGCATGAGGCTGTTTTCCAAGACGAATGGTTTGTTTTATTATCTAAAGTTAAACCCTTTCAAATGCCTCCCAAGCTGCTGACTAGCTCAGAAGCACATGAAGTTAATGCATGTAATAAATTCCTTATTTTGAATGTGAGCAGAGAACATACAATTTTTATTAGCAGAAAAATCCGATTATTTTTGCCTGACTAAGCAATGGTTCAAAGGGATTTATGTATTTGTGGTTTGAAGGAGTACTAGATGCTTAACCTTCTCAGAGCATCCTCAAGTCTCCCAGTATGAGGGCCAGCTAATCCACTAGTTCCTAGTCTCTGACCTGCACATTGATCTTACTAACTGCAGTGAATTGAGCCTACTCAGTCTTTCAACTTAAAAATGTAAATTTGGGCAAGTTCAGAAACTAACCTTTAAAGCAGATTTGGTCTCTACATCTAAAAGGGAAAAATGTGTCAAGTGAAAGTTGTAGAGCTGTAATTCAACGTTGCTGTCATATCCATCTCCCTTTGTAGCTTAATCCACTACCCACCGAGCCAGATGTGGCCACTGAACCAAAAGCGAGCACCTGACTCCTTTGTGTTCCTAGAGGAACAAGCTGTGCCCAAGCATAGCTGATCTTCTCTGATCAGATTTCATTTTGTAAAACTAGAAATGAAAGACACACAGGGAAGCCCATCTCCTCGACAGTTGATGTTGAAGAGACTAGAGGGCATGACCTTGTACCATGTGCTTGACTAGAGTTTGAGGAAGTAAAGAAAGCATATGTAGGGATTCATTAGAGGGGATCAGAAGGAGGAACCATTAGCCTTACAAGCGGGCATGCAGGCGTTTAGGTCCTTACTCTCAGGTTCCCGTGATGCTGGCACATATCTGCTATGTCCCAAATTTGTGGGACCCCCTCATTCTTTTAATTTTACTTAGTTTAAGCAGTTACCACTTCTTGTAGCCAAAGGAACCTTGACTGAAACAAAGATAAAGACATGCTAAAATGTGAAAGACTTGGAGGGTTGACCCATAAAAGCATCATGATTTACAAAGAACCCTGTCCTATACCTGGGTTCAAGTTCTGGCCCTCTCACTCACAGAATGGCCTCTAGAAAGAACTTTAACCTTCTGGCCACAGTTTGTTTATCTGAAAAACTGAGGACAGGAAAGAGAATTGCATTTCACCATCTGTGAATTCCCCTTGAGATTCTACATTCTTGGACTCTACTGCTTTTGTTTAATTTCAACTGGATACAATTTCTTGGTTTCTGCAAATTCTAGAGAGTAAAAGAAGAAAGTAAAGGTCAGGGAAATGGGGTGGTCCAGGAGTACAGGCTTTTGGATTGAAGATGAAAGGACCCTCAGTCACTTTTAAATGTGGCATCTAAAAGACGTTAGAGCCTCAAGAATTCTGATTTAAAATTTAAATTCTCCTTGGAGGTGGACTGGTTTTCCTTTTCCTCCAGGAGTAATTATTCTGGATTTTTCAGAAGGAACCAATCTAATTGCAAAAATAAAACACAGAGAATCATTCCATGCTATGGTCAAAATAAGAGGGAAATATGATTATGGAAGAATAGCCAGAGAGATGTAATACTATAGGCATTGAAAATGGAGAAGGGGACCATGAGCCAAGACTTGGAGACATACTCTTAAGGGATGGAAAAAGCATGGAGACAGATTCCCCCTAGAAACTCCAGAATGTTAGGCAGCCCTGCTGACACTTTGTTTTTAGCTCAATGAGCCCTGTCTTGGACTTTTAACCTACAGAACTATATGCTAATAAATTTGTGGTTATGCCACACAGCTTGTCGTAATTTCTTGCAGCGGCAATGGAAGCCAGCGTGGTAAACGTGACTCTGAGGGTGGCTGTGTTTTACCTTTTCTCTATAGAATCATATTCTTCACTGCTGATGATCAAAGTAACGTCAGCAAGCACTTGCGATTTGTGGTCTGGAGCTGTTTTCGCTGACCCAGAATGCTCAAAAGGTCAGTGGAAAGCAGACCAGGCCTGAAGATGAGATATATGGGTTCAAGTTCAAACTCTGCACTTGGTGATTGTGTAACCTGGGATGAGTCACTTAAACCCTCGGCTCCAGTGTCCTCAACTCTACCATGAAGGGTTTAGTCTAAGATAACCTCTAATTCCTTTCAGTGCTGCTCCCTGATGACTTTTCTAAGAGCCTAACTCACACTGAGTCAATGTTCATGGGCAACTCTGTCTACACAGTCACATCCACTGGGAGGTGGCGTTTTACAGAAGGTTCCATGAGTAAGACTTCTGTGTGTCATGCTTAATTTTCAAATGTAGTTTTCTTGTTTTGGTGAAGGATGGGTATTTATATGTACTTGTCAAAGGGAAATATTTTATCCTAACTTTTATGATTTTTCAATGTTGAGTGAGATTTGAGGACTTAGATTTAGAATGTGAGAGACAGTAGCGCAAATTCAGGACTAAAAACTTCCAATTTAATTTTGAGCAGAATAGCAATTATCTATTTTACAGTTATTGGAGGGTGAAATTAATTGATTTCACAACTTTTTATTATGAAAGAAAGACATATTTTTAAATAATATATCTTTTCCTTATTTTACCCCCAAGAGTTTTGCCTTTCTAGTTTGCAAAGGAATTCTTTTTTTTTTCCAGAAATTTCTGTACTATGTTTTTGACATGATATTTACTTTTATCAAACTCAATATATTTATTACATTCTATTATTGGAGGGTGAAATTAATTGATTTCACAACTTTTTATTATGAAAGAAAGACATATTTTTAAATAATATATCTTTTCCTTATTTTACCCCCAAGAGTTTTGCCTTTCTAGTTTGCAAAGGAATTCTTTTTTTTTTCCAGAAATTTCTGTACTATGTTTTTGACATGATATTTACTTTTATCAAACTCAATATATTTATTTACATTCTTGACTCATTTGATTACTTTAAATTTTTCATTCATGGATTTAAAAAAACCTATCAACAAAACCTAAACGTTCCTTAAGTTAATTTTAGTTATTTTGCCAGTAATAATAATTAAATGGTTGCTTGTTTATTATATGTCAGATGGCTTTAGTCACAGAGGTAAAGAAAGTATCTGTTATAGTTTTGGAGTTATTCTGATGCCAATTACAAAGACTTTATTTTGGAAATTTTTATTCTTTTTTGTTGTCAGGCAAACAATAGACTTGAGTACATTCCAGAAAAATCCTCACTTTAATTATCTTTTGATCTGAAAACCTGAAATCTGTATGAAATATACAAAATATATCTAACAGTAATACTGAGATTTATTTAAACTGTTATACAATATTCAAGGATATGTTATTATAGAATGTCAGAGTTTGAAAGAACTCTAAATTATAGTTATTATCATTGTTATTCTACACATTGCTATTATAGACATTCATTTCATATCCTTTTAAGTAAAATGTTTACTAAACATACTTAAACAATTGGATTAGAAAATAAAACCCAAGTATAAAATAAGCTTAGAATAGACAACTCATTGCATACAGATAATAGAAACAATTATGGGTTTCCCTGATGGCTCTGATGGTAAAAATTCTGTCTGCAGTGCAAGAGATCTGGGTTTGATCCCTGGGTCAGGAAGATCCCCTGGAGGAGGATATGGCAACCTACTCCAGTCTTTCTGCCTGGAGAATCCTGTGGACATAGGAGCCTGGAGGGATGTAGTCCATGGGTTCCGAAGAGTCAGACGCGACTGAGCAATTAATACTTTCACTTTATATTTACTAATTTACAACCCACCTCCCTTTTTTATTTTTTATTTTTATTTTTGTTTTTCCCTGGTGGATCATCCTCATTAGCTTATAAACATGGTGCAATAGTTTCCATCTTTAAAAGGAAAAACCTTCCTTTTTGTTCCCTTTCTGCTACCACTCTACCGCTCTGCTTTCCTTGATGGTAAAATTCATTGAAAAAATTGCCTAGACTTGCTGTGTCCGTTTTCCTCCTCTCATTCTTTCTAATAAATCTCCTTGAATCATTATTTTCTCCCCACCCTTCCACTGAAACTCTTCTTGTTATGGCTGTCCCTGACCTCTAGCTTGCTAAAGCCAGTGCCAGGTCATTTGTGTTCATCTCATTCATTCAACCTCTCAGCAGAATGGCAACATTCCACCTGGTTTAAGGGACCCTAGATATCCAAGTTTTCCTTCTGTTTCACTGCTTAATTCTGAGCTTTTCTTACTGACTTTTCCATCTCTCAATTTTTTTTGGCCTTCCTTTTTTGACTACCTATTCCCTCTAGATGACTTCATCCAGTGTCTTGTCATTTAATACAATTACAGGCTCCCTTTTAAAAATTTACGCTTTGGAATGCTAAGAGTTCATGGTGATCTCATGGTGACCTCAAACTACTAACTTGATCTATAGATTGACACAGCAGTGGAAGGAGTGCTGATCTCTAATGTCAAGTCTTTCTAACCTTGTCTGAATTCTTTCATTTTGGCCGTCTTTAGTTTTCTCATAGTCCAAATAAGCCCGTTGATAACTGGCTTAGATATTCATTAGTAATACATTAATTAGAAAAAAGTGCCTAGAATATAGCAAGCATTCAGTAAGTCATTATTATTTGTACATATATTCTGTTTGATTCCTAAAACATTATGTTTGCATAGTACTCGGGCTGTTCATGGCATACACTCTATTTTATGAGGCTTAAAGTTTTTTGTCCCATGATGTCCTACATGTTAGAATCTACATTTGAGTAGTGTATTACCTCACCTGCACTGTAGGCACAAGGCCATTAATGATATAATCTACCTAAAAGTGCTATAGATATGAAGTAGCAGTGTTGTTCTTGAGAAACCTTAGTGCATCTTTGTTGTATATTGGTACCAAGTGCATATGAATTCAAATATATTTTGAAATATATTCAAAATGCATTTGAATATTTATATTCAAATATAAAGATATATGAAGTTTTGCATTTGCTTTATTCCTAAGTTTATTTTTTCTTTCTCATTTATTTCCAATTTATACTATGTGGCTTTATTTTCCATAACTTTGTGTAATGCCATCATTCCACTTCAGAACATGGTGGGATGCTAACACACAAATATACATGTATATGTTTGTGTGTATACACACATCAATATCATTATTACAGTTTTAAAAATTCTATACTATGAAAGGAGAAGTAAATGAACTCTGGAATTCTGTCTAATTTACACGTGGTGTACCTCTGATTGTTCTGACAAGCTGGATATAAGAGCTTTGTGTTGAAGAATTTAATTTGGGCATCAGACTGGAAAATTTCCCCTTTAGAACCACAGCATGCCTAAATTATGAAAGAGAGACAATATTATTAAAGTTTGTTTATGTATGTCTATAACAAAGTGTTTGAAACATATTCCTTTAGATCAAACCAATTAGCATTTAATTGTGTGATGACAATTTCTAACTACATGAATGAAGAAATTAGACTCAACAGGCTTATCTGGGGTCTTTCCAGCTCTCCCAGGCAGAGTGAAATTCTAGAACTTGTTGCTCACTTGCATCTGGAATACATTGCTTCAGGAGAGCATGAGGATCTTTCTGAAAGCCTGGGTTTTTATTAGGGCCACTGTTTTAGGAAATATGATGTCTAGGGAAGTGATTTACCAGTTTAATAAGGGATGGGTTTATGGATTGGCCCCAGTGGTATTTGTCAGATATCTATTAGAACCAATGCTTCATTCTCAGTAGCTTTTCTTTTCCTGACCATCTTTCCTCTATGCCCTCAGTTTATGACAGCAGATTGCTTGTGAAGGTCATTTACCTGGGTCAGAATTATTGTCAGAGCATTAATTGTTACTGTTTGGTCGCTAAGTCATATATAACTCTTTGCGACCTCACGGACTTCAGCTCATTAGACTTCCCTGTGCTTTGCTCACATTCATGTACACTGAGTCAATCATGCTGTCTAAAAATCTCATCCTCTGTTTCCCTTCTCCCTTTGCCCTCAATCTTTCCCAGATCAGGGTCTTTTCCAATGAGTCGGCTCTTCTTATCAGGTGACCAAAGTATTGGAGCTTCAACTTCAGCATCAGTCTTCCCAATGAATACTAAGGGTTGATTTCCTTTAGGATTGACTAGTTTGATCTCCATAGCATTAGTATTTATGGTATATTAAAATCTTGATTTTTAGGAATCAGCACATTGAATAGAATCTACAATAGAATCACTAAGTAGAGTCCAGGGTTGAAAGCACAGAGACAAACATCTACCTTAAGTACTTTTGCATTTAAGTTATTGCCAGATCTCAAGCTTGGGTATCCTATATATTTGAAACTAATGTTATGATTGGCACTGGTTTGTAAAAGTGAGTTTAGTTATTCACTTTTCAATGTGTTGATTCACTGAAGAATAATAAGTTAAATCATATCAACCAATGTTTATATCTGATATGGAGAGGAAATATAAATAAAGTTTCTTTAAACTTAAATATTTATTTAAATATTTTTCCTTAGATGTAACTAATATGTTAAAAAATCTCTGGTCAAATCAACAAAATATTAATATAAGAAAGAAAATAAATAGAAGGCATAAAGTAGATATAGCAGAAATATTTCCCATTATATAGAGGAAGTTAATATATGTTAAGGTTGGTATTTCAGGTCAATGGAAAATGAGTACTTAGTTACTAAATAATGCCATTGCAAGACTGGCTACTCACACGAGAGCAAAGAAAACTGAGCCATTATCTTGCAGCACACACAGATATAAATTTTGCATAGACTAACAGCTAAAATGGAGAAGGCAATGGCAACCCACTCCAGTATTCTTGCCTGGAAAATCCCATGGATGGAGAAGTCTGGTGGGCTGCAGTCCATGGGGTCGCTAAGAGTCAGACACTACTGAGTGACTTCACTTTCACTTTTCACTTTCATGCATTGGAGAAGGAAATGGCAACCCACTCCAGTATTCTTGCCTGGAGAATCCTAAGGACAGGGGAGCCTGGTGGGCTGCCGTCTATGGGGTCACACAGAGTCAGACATGATTGAAGCGACTTAGCAGCAGCAGCAGCAACTAAAAAAAGCAAAGTAAAACAAATATTTGCAAAAAATCTGGGAGACTAGATGTGTCAGTTTAGAGGCAAGGCAGACCTTTTCAACCAAACCTGGTCAAGAAAATATAGACTGAAATCAAATATGTTGATATTTGATTATACAAAAATCAAGACCTGTTTTAGAATTATACTGCTGTTCTTCATTTTCACTCTTGAATTCAATCCAGGATTGTTTGATTGAACTCCTTGAAAAACACACCACATCTGAAATTCAGCCCCCTATAGAAACTGGTGACTAAATGCTCAAGAAAAATACTTCTATGACATATAGAAATGGACACAACTTTAATTAGTTTAGGTGGAAAAGAAAAGTAAATGAAGCATACTTGCTTTATCTTCAAAGGGATATTAAACTATGTCTCTGACCAATTGCTATGATTGACATTAATGTAAATGAAATATAGAGATTAATGAATCATGTGCAGTAAATAAATATGTTCATTTCTGCTAATCATATGAGGAGACAGGCAGATATTGGAACTTCCTTGTGTCCCCCAGTTTGTGTCACTTAAAAAAAGAGGACTCATGTAAACATTGATGGCATTACCTTTGGATCTAAAAATATTTAAGCAGAGTTCCCTTATACTGTGGGTTAAAGGTATAGCCAGATGCATGTGTAATAAAAAATCTTGGGCAGATTTCATGGGCTGTTCTGTATATGGGAAAAAATTAGTGTGTATGAAAGGCAAAAGAGATTCAAAGACCAGTTTTGAGAATTTGCCATCCCTGATTCTTTCTGATTCTTTTGCATTTTTGTCTAAACTCTTTTTTCTTCCTTAACAACTTCTTTCGTCAAGCAGCTCCCCACCTGGGGCTACATTTATCTTATCCAGTTGTGGCATCAATTTCTAGACACACACACATACTATATGAGTAAGTGTGTATACTGGAGAAGGAAATGGCAACCTACTTCAGTATTCTTGCCTGGAAAATTCCATGGACAGAGGAGCCTGGCAGGCTACAGTCCACAGGGTTGCAAAGAGCTGGACATGACTGAGCCACACAACAACAGCAACAAGTGTGTGTACAATGGCGAACATTACCTGTGGCTGATTCATGTCAATGTATGGCAAAACCAATCCAGTACTGTAAAGTAGAATAAAGTAATAAAAAAAATAAAGTTCAAAAAATATATTTATAAAAGTAGAAGGACAACTGAGAAGTATTTTGTTTTGTCTTGTTTTCCTTCAGCCTAAACTTAAACAGCAGACACCTGATGTGATGTTGTATAAGAGCACATCTTGTTTACTTCCACTCCAGTATTCTTGGGCTTCCCTTGTGGCTCAGCTGGTAAAGAACCTGCCTGCAGTGTGGGAGACCTGGGTTTGATCCCTGGGTTGGGAAGATCTCCTGGAGAAGGGAAAGGCTACCCACTCCAGTATTCTGGCCTGGAGAATTCCACGGATCCTATAGTCCCTGAGGTCACAAAGAGCTGAACACAACTGAGCAAGTTTCACTTTCGCTGTGACAAATATATGGGTAGGTAAGCACGTTTTTGTGGCACAGATTCTCTAAAAACTACTGCTTTGTCTTCTTTCCTTTCTTCCCGTTTTCCTGCCACCTGTTATACTATTCCACTGACTATGCACTAATTAACCTGGAGCATGCATTAGGATGGCATATGCTGAATTTTTATGGATCTCCGACAGCTTCATGAACAGTTTCATTCTACAAGTTGGAAAAACAGCCTAAAGACTGTAAATGCTTAGTCAGTTTAATCAACTCCAAGAAATTCAGCAACCAAGGAGAAAAGCAGAACTCATAAGATAGATTTTCTTTAAAATCTCTGATGGGCTTTGACCTGATACAAAATTTTCAAATATTAAGTTCACGAATTTCCCCCTCCGCAAAGCAATGAGCCTGACATCACTAGAAGCAGAGAACAGTGATGTCAGGAATATATAAAAACTCTTGAAATACGTTTGTGAAAACACTTTGAAACTGTTCATCATTACACTGAGAAGTAATGAAGAACAGGAACTTCCCTTCGCTGTCCTATTTTGCCCACTCTGGCTCTTCTCAAGTCTAAGAGAATACTTGAGACTTCAGCCTTTTTTTCTTCTTAATATGGTTACGAAAAGTACTTACTACCCATAATGTCAGCCAACTCTACTTCCTAACTAGCTCTTTTGCCTTAAGTTTTAAAATATCAAAATATGTGTGTCAAGAGCCAATAAAAATACTTGAAATTTTAGGAAAGAGATATTGGAAGTCCTTTGGGATGTATAAATGAACAGATGACTAAGCTTATTTGTAACTTCCAATTTGGTTGAATGCCCAGGCAAATTCAGCTTGTTTTGTATGAAGCGAAAATTTGGGAGGTGAAAATGCCTCTTCTTGGGTCTATTTATGAAATTTCTTCTTTATGTTAGAAATAATAAGTAAGGGAAATATTTTCATGAAAACAGATAATTTAATAATAATAGTTTACTTTTAGTGAAAGGTTACTATTTGTAAAGCTCTGCTCTGAAGGACTTTGAAGACATCACTTCATTAATTTCTACAATGTTCTTGTAAGGTTATTAATTTGATCATCTTTATTTTATTGATGAGAAAACTAAAGAACAGAGAATCAAAAAAACTTAGTTATGGCCACTTAGAAAAGGTAGAGTTAGGATTCAAACACAGACAATCTTGATCTAGGATCTGTGCTTTTTACCACATACAGTGCTGTTTCCCACATAATTCAGACTCAAAAACACTTAGCTTCAAACCTTGGGGAGATTACGTGTTAACTGAGTAACCCTAGAAACCAGGCCTTGGTTTTGTCATCTGTAAAATAGACACAATAACACCTCCTCTAGCGGGTTGCTGTGAATATTGAATGAGAGAATCTACAAAAACGAACAACAAAGTTCCTGGCACAAAGTTGATAGTAAATAAATGCCAGATGCTTCTATTTCCTCTAATGTACTGGCATTAAAAAAATAATGGAAAAATGCCCCTTTTCTCCTCAAATATGATCTTTATAAAATCTAGTTAAAATACATAATAGCAGATAGCCTATTCATTTTTCCCAAGTCCTTTAAGATGATTGCATTATGAGCATGGAAAATTGAATCTTTTTCATCTTCTTTCCTTTCTTCCCGTTTTCCTGCCACCTGTTATACTATTCCACTGACTATGCACTAATTAACCTGGAGCATGCATTAGGATGGCATATGCTGAATTTTTATGGATCTCCGACAGCTTCATGAACAGTTTCATTCTACAAGTTGGAAAAACAGCCTAAAGACTGTAAATGCTTAGTCAGTTTAATCAACTCCAAGAAATTCAGCAACCAAGGAGAAAAGCAGAACTCATAAGATAGATTTTCTTTAAAATCTCTGATGGGCTTTGACCTGATACAAAATTTTCAAATATTAAGTTCACGAATTTCCCCCTCCGCAAAGCAATGAGCCTGACATCACTAGAAGCAGAGAACAGTGATGTCAGGAATATATAAAAACTCTTGAAATACGTTTGTGAAAACACTTTGAAACTGTTCATCATTACACTGAGAAGTAATGAAGAACAGGAACTTCCCTTCGCTGTCCTATTTTGCCCACTCTGGCTCTTCTCAAGTCTAAGAGAATACTTGAGACTTCAGCCTTTTTTTCTTCTTAATATGGTTACGAAAAGTACTTACTACCCATAATGTCAGCCAACTCTACTTCCTAACTAGCTCTTTTGCCTTAAGTTTTAAAATATCAAAATATGTGTGTCAAGAGCCAATAAAAATACTTGAAATTTTAGGAAAGAGATATTGGAAGTCCTTTGGGATGTATAAATGAACAGATGACTAAGCTTATTTGTAACTTCCAATTTGGTTGAATGCCCAGGCAAATTAAGCTTCTGTTTTGTATGAAGCGAAAATTTGGGAGGTGAAAATGCCTCTTCTTGGGTCTATTTATGAAATTTCTTCTTTATGTTAGAAATAATAAGTAAGGGAAATATTTTCATGAAAACAGATAATTTAATAATAATAGTTTACTTTTAGTGAAAGGTTACTATTTGTAAAGCTCTGCTCTGAAGGACTTTGAAGACATCACTTCATTAATTTCTACAATGTTCTTGTAAGGTTATTAATTTGATCATCTTTATTTTATTATGAGAAAACTAAAGAACAGAGAATCAAAAAAACTTAGTTATGGCCACTTAGAAAAGGTAGAGTTAGGATTCAAACACAGACAATCTTGATCTAGGATCTGTGCTTTTTACCACATACAGTGCTGTTTCCCACATAATTCAGACTCAAAAACACTTAGCTTCAAACCTTGGGGAGATTACGTGTTAACTGAGTAACCCTAGAAACCAGGCCTTGGTTTTGTCATCTGTAAAATAGACACAATAACACCTCCTCTAGCGGGTTGCTGTGAATATTGAATGAGAGAATCTACAAAAACGAACAACAAAGTTCCTGGCACAAAGTTGATAGTAAATAAATGCCAGATGCTTCTATTTCCTCTAATGTACTGGCATTAAAAAAATAATGGAAAAATGCCCCTTTTCTCCTCAAATATGATCTTTATAAAATCTAGTTAAAATACATAATAGCAGATAGCCTATTCATTTTTCCCAAGTCCTTTAAGATGATTGCATTATGAGCATGGAAAATTGAATCTTTTTCTCTCCTTTCCTTTCTCTTATCTGCTAACTGCTTAATAGTGATGCTTTTATGAAAAAATGAGGTGGGATTAGAGCTGAGGCAGAAACAGCAGAATTTGTGGTTCTTTTTGGAATTTTAATTATAAGTCCAAAAATGTTCCTTTGATTAAATTCTGGTATAAATTTTCTTGAAAAGATCTTTGTTTACTGACTCATAAGTGAGAAATTATATAATACAGATTCCACATCTTGTAATAAGCTAAACCCCATCTCTAAGAAGAAAGTTCCATATGTGGGAATTCACGGTGAAATTGGCATGTGGAGAGGGATCTATTTCTTAGACAGACATCACTCAGATATGCTCCTCCAGCCAGAACTGGGTCTGTTTATTTAGATGAAGGGTTCAGGCATCTCTGATATCTAAATCTAAGGGCCACGAGTAGAGAAAAGTACAATTCACTGGGCAAGCTGAAAGCCAATTTCTCCAGCTGTGGAGTGCCTCAGCGTCAGGTTCTAAAGGAGCCAGGTTGTGGTGAATTTGGAGGCAAAAACAAATCATCGAAAAATGTGCCCTTCTCCTTCCTCCGTTCTCTTTTAGAACCATCCAACTTGAACATCTTTAATGTATCCTACATTTATCTGGTATCGGATACGCGGAAAAAAGTCAGCACTGCGCTCTGTGGTGCGTAGGCTGTGGTTTGGCTGGACACGTGCATGGGTTCCCATCCCAGGCCACTTATACCCACGTGAATAATGGTAACAAAACCCCCTTTCCATTTCCCATCCGCACACATGTCTGCAGAAGAAAAGACTAAACAAGATGTTCTTTTTTTATCCTAAGTGAAAACAAATAGAAAAATGAGTGAGAGAGAAGGATCTGGTTAAATTTACTGTAAAAGCCTCCAGAAAGAAGCTCTATCAGATCAAGGAAGAAATCCTTTGTTCTAGTTTTTGAAATACCAGTACATTGTCTGTGAATATTTAACCTGTAAGCTCCTCTCAAAATAAACGAAGTTCTTACTAACTTCTGTCTTCTCCTTCCTATAATAGGTGCTGTGGGCCAACTGTCCCCAAAGAACTTGCAATTTGCTTTTTATATTGTTTTATTTGAAAATTTGTATTTGTCTGCAGGGAAAACATAGCAGAAGTGAGACAAGTGTTTGTATCTGTTCTCTTTCAAAATTCAGTTAAGCTAATGGCACAGGTAAAACAGAATAAACAGAAAGGATGAATAAACCAGAACGATGAAGAGGCAGAGCAAGGAGGTGAGAGATGACTACAAGTTTTGGAAGCTAGATGTTAGAGGATTTGTAACTGATTTAAAAGAAAGATACAGCTGAGAGTGTCTACAGAAGGAGCTGCATAGGAAAGGAAGGTGATTTTTTCCTGCAGACCTCATCTCCATCCTGAGATGGAGGCACCAAGTGCTTCAAAAATCATGGGGCTAAAACTGGGGGAGTGAATTGGGATTTTGTGTAGCAAGCAAACTCCCAGGTCTTTGTTCCCTCCTGGAACACTGGCGAGTACTTCTCCACCGGTGCAGAGGCTGGGGATTTATTTCTGTGGGAACATTTCACTAGATTAGTTCTTGATTTAGGGAGATAGGGAGCAGGAGTGAACCACTAGGCTGAAATAGGGAATCAAGTGAAGTCTTTACATGGATTGTGAGTCACATGATCCTCAGCTCCCAGGATGCTGGTTCCCAGGCATCTGCTTCCCAGGCAGGAGATGAGAGAATCCCTTTTTGGAGAAACTGAAAGGATCTGGGCATTCTGATATTTGGAGAAATCGCAGTGAGAAATCCATCTTGTTGCCTAGTCACTCTAGAGAAAACCATTAACTGACAGCTCTTTTCTTCCTTGCGCCTGGTACTCTCTGCTCTTCACCTCTGCCTGCATGGAGAACATCCAATCATTCTTGTTTGTAGCCTCACCCTAAACATGAACTGATATCCAAGGATCACCAGGAACTATTCAGTAAAAACCTCCTTCATTAAACAGAGGTTATGATAAATAAATAGAAAAAAAAAAAGAAAGAAAGAAACACATTGAAGGGTAAAGAAACAGACTGTAACTTAACATGAATAGAGTTAATATTCTCAGAGAGATAAAGTTCACTGCATCCCTAGTATTAGAATTGGAGGCTGGAAAGAGTAATACTGAGAACCAGAAAAGTCATGGGTATCAAAAATACAATACCTCAAATTAAAACTAAGCAGAAGACAAGGTTTGAGAAATGTCCAGCAAAGCAGAATAACACACAGAGATATAGACAAAGAAAAAAGAAAAATTGAAACTCAATCTTAAGTTTTGTGAAATCTTTAAAGGACAACATTCACTCAAGAGAAATTATAAATTGAGAACAGGAAAATTGGAACAATCTCAAATAACCAATACAAGGACATAAATCTCCAGATTAAGGGGCCTATCAATGTACAGAGTAGTAAAAAAAGACCCACATCAAGATTCATTAGAAAATGGAAGATTCTGGTGAAAACTCTAGGTTGATGGCATGTCATATTTTTAATCTAGGCCTAAGAATGCTACAGATGGTACAAAGAAGCTGAGCGGAGAAAAATGCAGAAATGCTTTAAAAATTATGGGGGGAAAAATATATCCTTCCTAGAAATTATAGTACTAGGTTATTCAAGGTCTTGAAAAATCATCTGTCCTACATGATTTTTCACTGATGCATATAAGAAATAGAAGTATAGAATGCAGAAAATTAACAGAGAAGGAATTTTCAGTATGATGGCCAGAGGAAGTCTACCAGCAAAGGTTATTCCAGTCAGTGATTCTTTGCATAGTTATAACAATATAAACATTAATTATTATTTTGACCAAAAATGTGATATAATTATGAGAACTTAAAATAGTTTATTATTTTTGATGATATTTGTGAGTAGTGATTGCGGTATAAAAATGTAGCATCTTGACTTACCATAACAGTGTTTAAAATTGATAAATCCAGAAATAGCAGTAGAAGGCAAAAGATACAGTGTTACAGAGTTGACTACCATAACATTTGCTGAAAGTGTGAAATAAGTTGCATCTGGGGAATGGACCTGGTTTCAGTAAGGATGAAGTAAGATTTCTGTTATGTTGCTTTTCTGTGCTATTAGAATTTTATATAATAGCTTGCATGAAATAAAACTAAATATTAAAAAGTTATATATATATATATATATATATATCAGGATATATATTATATATATCAGGATAGGTTAAGTTATGGTGCAGTAACAGACAACCCCAAATTTTAATAGCTGAATGCAAGAAAAGTCATGCATACGCCTCTTGTGCAAATGGAGTCAGTGGAAGTCCCTGATTTCTGTACTTCTGTGGTCATTCAGGAACCAAGGAATAGAGGCTCTGCGCTGGCTGACCCTTCACAGCAATTGCAGTAGCGGGATGGAAACTCAAGGTTTCTAAGATCAGTTAAGTGCTGTGGCTCAAAATGGCACGCCTTACTTCTGCTCTCAATTGATTGGCCAGAATTAGTCACATGAACTTTCACAGCCTAGAAAAACTGGGAAGTTCAGAGCTTCACGTGTACAGAGGGGAGGAGAACCCAGCATCAGTGAGCAGAATAAGTGACCCTCACATACGTTTTTCTATTTTGCTTTTTTTATTTTTCCTGTTTTCCCTGTCTCTCTCCTTTCAATTTTCTACCTTCCTGACCAAGTAACCAGTGTTAATCCAGTGAATATCTTTCTACTTTTTATGCTTTGCTGCTTCTGCTGCTGCTAAGTCGCTTCAGTCGTGTCCGACTCTGTGCGACCCCATAGACGACATCCCACCGGGCTCCCCCATCCCTGGGATTCTCCAGGCAAGAACAATGGAGTGGGTTGCCATTTCCTTCTCCAACGCATGAAAGTGAAAAGTGAAAGTGAAGTCGATTCGCTCAGTCATGTTCGATTCTTAGCGACCCCATGGACTGCAGCCCACCAGGCTCCTCCGTTCATGGGATTTTCCAGGCAAGAGTACTAGGGTGGGGTGCCACTGCTTATCAAAATGCAGCTTTTTTTTTTTTAAATGTAGCTCTATAGCTTGCTTTTCTTTCTTAGCAATGCACTGTATTTTCTAAGGTCAAAATACTTTGACTGAACTAACTATACATAATTTAGCATGAATGTACTACAATTCATTTCATTTATGCAAGAATTCATTTAAAAATAAGTAAGATTAAAAAAAAATAATTCATTTAACCAGTCCCTACCGAGACATTCAGGGTATTTATGGTCTTTATCACAGAAACCAGAGCAACAGTGAGTGAACACTCTTATACATACATCTTTTTATATAAGAACATTATTCCTTTAAAACAGTGATTCCCAGAAGTGTGATTGTTGGGTCAAAGAATAACTGTTAAGCTTTAATAGTTACCACAAGTTACTTTACTTTAAGACCATCAGTTCAGTTCAGTTCAGTTGCTCAGTCGTGTCCAACTCTTTGTGGCCCCATGAATCGAAGCACGCCAGGCCTCCCTGTCCATCACCAACTCCCGGAGTTCACTCACACTCTTATCCATTGAGTCAGTGATGCCATCCAGCCATCTCATCCTCTGTCATGCCCTTCTCCTCCTGCCCCCAATCCCTCCCAACATCAAAGTCTTTTCCAATCAGTCAACTCTTCGCATGAGGTGGCCAAAGTACTGAGTTTCAGCATTAGCATCATTCCTTCCAAAGAAATAGGGCTGATTTCCTTCAGAATGGACTGGTTGGACCTCCTTGCAGTCCAAGGGACTCCCAAGGGTCTTCTCCAACACCACAGTTCAAAAGCATCAATTCTTTGGTGCTCAGCCTTCTTCACAGTCCAACTCTCACATCCATACATGACCATTGGAAAAACCATCGCCTTGCCTAGATGGACCTTAGATGGCAAAGTAATGGCTCTGCTTTTGAATATGCTATCTAGGTTGGTCATAACTTTTCTTCCAAGGAGTAAGCGTCTTTTAATTTTATGGCTGCAGTCACCATCTGCAGTGATTTTGGAGCCCCCAAAATATCATAGTAATTTATATTTTAACCAGTAAAAATCAGATTTTCCACTTACCCAGCATTTTCATGAGCACTTTGTAATGTTTGTTTTTTTTTCTAAATTAATAGGTTACAATTCAATTAAGGTGATATGAAATGCTCTTGAAATGATTGGTGATAAAATGTAAATAAGAGAAAACTCAAGAAAATGCAAGCGTTAAGGCAGTGAGGGAGATTTTCAAAGGGAAGACAGTGCTTGAACTATAAAAAAATTTCAGAGGAGAACGACAGCACAAACAATCTTCCAGAGGCAGAGATGCTTCTGCCAAGTTTACTAACAGCAAGATATCCTTGCCAAAAGTGAAAACCACACAGTGGACAGTAGGGGAGCAACAGTGCTGGAGTGGTTGGGTGGAGGAGAGTTGTCCCACGAATTATGACATGGGAGACATTTAGACCTGGGAGTGAAAAGTCAGCTAGTAAACGTGACATGATAGAAAGAAATGCTCAAAAAGGCATTTTGGCAAAAGGCTACAGGTAATGTGGAAAAGAGCGAGGATGCTGCCATAATAGCATAGGCATAAAGAGGGTTTTAAAATTCCAAATCTATCTTTCTTTGCATTTAGAAACATGATTTTGCTAAAAGAAAGTGTACAGTGACATAGAGTTAAACTGTAGTTTTGCTTATTTTAAAATCCTTGAAATTCAACCAGAATGGCAAAATCAAAGAAGAAAAGTGAGTGAAACAGAGGCTATGAGAGGAAGTAAAGGAATGAATAGATTAATTCAGAACATGAGGTGTAAGAAGAAAGCAACTTTAAAAAGTAAAAGGCAACAAATAATTTGGCAAAGGCATTCTTTAGGTAAACACAGCTGTCAGAGAACAGGGAGTCAGAGTAAAGCTACTTTCTAGGATGAATAATATAATGTAAAACTGCTATATGAGGGAAAACCTAATGTAGGTTAAACTTTTAATGTATTTTTGGTTTAGGAATACAATGTTAACTGTAATTCCTTCATAATCTGGATTGTTTAGATAGAGTTTTAATTGTACATCTATTGTGAGGAAAACAGAAATGCTATTTTCAGAATATATAGAGAGATAACAAAAATTACCTGATTATCCTATAAGCTTGTAAGAGAAAGTAGAAATGCAAATGATGCAAATAATTTGTAAATATCTATATTACATGTGCATACACATACACACACACACACAAACACTTCTCATGTCAGTGAAGTCAGTCATAGGCTTGTTGGGGGGATGTGTAATTTCCTCAGTTCTGTCTCATCACAACACAAATTTGAAACGACAGACCAGCTCTCAGATGGACCGGTGTTACAGCTCCATGTTACAGCTCAGTTTCATTTAGAAAATAAAGGAAGATACATCTTCAAGGTGTTAGGGCATGATGACCCAAAAGACACGAAGAGAAGAGAGAGAGAGAACCCCTACCCCCGGCCCTTTGGCTCCTCTTTTTATAAGTTTTTTCTCCTCTCCCTGGGCCTGCCTGTGTATATTGAGCTAGCCAGGAGTGCTGTTCTACCTGAGGCCCTCACTCTGGTCCTCCGACCTTCCTTTGTTCTAATTTTGCGGGCTTTTCCCTTCCTTGTCTTTTAGCCACCACCATTCTGGACTCCTTTTTCCTATTCAAACTACCTAACAGGCTGATAAAAGTTAAACAAATTAAACAACAACAACCACCAAAAAGCAGGTTTTGGCTTTTAAAAAACTGAATTGCAACCGCTGACTTTCTTGAAGATTCTTTAAGTTTTCTGCATCTCTTTCTGGAACAATGCAGAGGGCAATTTGGCCCCCAGTTTTTTAATTCCTAAAGGACACTGAATTTTCAATTAAATAGAATAATAAACAATTATTTTCAATAGGTAGTTTTGAAGGAATTTATTTGCCTACTTTATTGCAACTTTTTTGCTGAAGAAAATATAGTGTTCATGAAGACTATTTCTAGTGTTCTTTCTCCAGACTAGTTTTGGGGAAGTTTATAAAATAATTAAAGAAGAATTAGTGTTTTTTCTTCTCAAACTGTTTCAAAAAATTGAAGAGGAAAAAATGCTTTCAATCTCATTTTATAAGGCCAGCATCATCCTGATAGCAAATGCAGACAAAGAAACAACAACAGCAACAAAGTTGCAGGCCAATATCATTAATTAACATAGGTGCAAAAGTCCTATACAAAATACTAGCAAATGGAATTAAACAATAGATGAAAAGGAACGTGCACCATGATCAAGTGAGATTTATCCCAGGGAAGCAAAGATGGTTCTGTATCTGCAAATCAACCAATGTGATACACCACATTAACAAACTGAAAAATAAAAACAATCTCATTATACTTGGAAAATGCCTTTGACAAAATTCA
Organism: Madoqua kirkii; assembly: GCA_006408675.1. NCBI lineage: Eukaryota > Metazoa > Chordata > Mammalia > Artiodactyla > Bovidae > Madoqua > Madoqua kirkii. Next base: position 3,711 of record SJYC01005557.1, on the reverse strand, counting down.
ACATCCATTTATGATAAAATTGCTCAACAAAGTGTGTATAAAGAAAACGTATTTTAATGTCATGAAAGCCCTATATGACAAACCAACATCCCACATCATACTGAAAGTACTGCTAGTTTTATTTTTAATGTGGGTGCCACTTTTTGATTTTTTTTTTTAGATCTGGATATTTATCATGCAGCTTCATCACATTAATTGTGCATATAAACTTGAAAGAAAATCCAATAGATGTCTGATAATATATCATCCTATAAATTTTTAAAAAATCAAATTAATTTTAAGTGAGGCTGTCAATGTAAGTTTATTTCACTTTCTGAACTAAATATGAAAGTTATTGCTCAATTATAGTTTTATTGATCTGTAACTCACAAAAGATTTAAACATGTCAACCAGAAAGGAAGCATTTATTAAAGAAGTGCAGTTATGGAAACATGGTACATGGATTTAGCCAAAAATATCATTTGTATTCAAAGTCTGAAAGTTTAAGGGTAGGAGAATCTGACTTACCCAGGCACTGACTCTCAACCTGTCAGAGTTAGTGGCTTTTATTTAATCAAAAATTCCTGTATTTAATATAAGCAAGATTTCTACCACTTCTGGTGGGAAACATGTGGTTGCCAATGTAAACTTATGCCCACTGTTGAGAATGGAGCCAGGCAGGATAAAAGAATTAAAGAGTGAATTCCTTCAATTCAGCCTAATAGCTGGTAAATCTGAGACTTAATTACCACATGTATTTATACTGCCTTTTCACAAAATGGAAACTGAAAGCCTTTAGGTAAAAATGGAAATACTTATTGCAAACCCATATGGAGATTGTTAAATGTAACCTACTTACTTTCACATGAAAATGTTGAGAATGGAGCCAGGCAGGATAAAAGAATTAAAGAGTGAATTCCTTCAATTCAGCCTAATAGCTGGTAAATCTGAGACTTAATTACCACATGTATTTATACTGCCTTTTCACAAAATGGAAACTGAAAGCCTTTAGGTAAAAATGGAAATACTTATTGCAAACCCATATGGAGATTGTTAAATGTAACCTACTTACTTTCACATGAAAATTTCTCCTTGTTCTGCCTTCTTGGAAATATATACAATTATGCATAGTCTCTGGCACTCTTATGAACATCTCTCCTCTTCTTAAACAACTGTCCTATTGTAGTACCTTAAAATGCCCCACAATTGAAAAAATAGGTTTAAATGAAAGTTCAGCCAGCATACATTTGCTAACTATAAGCACAATTTCAAAATAGAAAAACAAAATGTCTTCTATGTACTCAGTCAGTTCAGTTCAGTCCAGTCCCTCAGTTGTGTCCGACTCTTGGTGACCCCTTGAATCGCAGCACGGCAGACCTCCCTGTCTATCACCAACTCCGGGAGTTCACTCAGACTCACGTCCACTGAGTCAGTGATGCCATCCAGCCATCTCATCCTCTGTCCTCCCCTTCTCCTCCTAACCCCCAATCCCTCTCAGCATCAGAGTCTTTTCCAATGAGTCAACTCTTCCCATCAGGTGGCCAAAGTACTGAAGTTTCAGCTTTAGCATCATTCCTTCCAAAGAAATCCCAAGGTTGATCTCCTTCAGAATGGACTGGTTGGATCTCCTTGCAGTCCAAGAGACTCTCAAGAGTCTTCTCCAACACCACAGCTCAAAAGCATCAATTCTTTGGTGCTCAGCCTTCTTCGCAGTCCAACTTTCACATTCATACATGACCACAGGAAAAACCATAGCCTTGACTAGACGGACCTTAGTTGGCAAAGTAATGGCTCTGCTTTTGAATATGCTATCTAGGTTGGTCATACTTCTCTTCCAAGGAGTAAGCATCTTTTAATTTCATGGCTGCAGTCACCATCTGCAGTGATTTTGGAGCCCCCAAAATAAAGTCTGACACTGTTTCCACTGTTTCCCTATCTATTTCCCATGAAGTGATGGGACCAGATGCCATGATCTTCGCTTTCTGAATGTTGAGCTTTGAGCCAATGTTTTCACTCTCCTCTTTCATTTTCATCAAGAGGCTTTTTAGTTCCTCTTCACTAGCTGCCATAGGGTGGTGTCATCTGCATATCTGAGGTTATTGATATTTCTCCCGGCAATCTTGATTCCAGCTTGTGCTTCCTTTAGCCCAGCGTTTCTCCTTATGTGCTCTGCATATAAGTTAAATAAGCAGGGTAACAATATACAGATCCAAGGAGTAAGCATCTTTTAATTTCATGGCTGCAGTCACCATCTGCAGTCATTTTGGAGCCCCCAAAATAAAGTCTGACACTGTTTCCACTGTTTCCCTATCTATTTCCCATGAAGTGATGGGACCAGATGCCATGATCTTCGCTTTCTGAATGTTGAGCTTTGAGCCAATGTTTTCACTCTCCTCTTTCATTTTCATCAAGAGGCTTTTTAGTTCCTCTTCACTAGCTGCCATAGGGTGGTGTCATCTGCATATCTGAGGTTATTGATATTTCTCCCGGCAATCTTGATTCCAGCTTGTGCTTCCTTTAGCCCAGCGTTTCTCCTTATGTGCTCTGCATATAAGTTAAATAAGCAGGGTAACAATATACAGCCTTGACGTACTCCTTTTCTTATTTGGAACCAGTCTGTTGTTCCATGTCCAGTTCTAACTGTTGCTTCCTGACCTGCATACAAGATTTCTCAGGAAGCAGTGGGTAAGTACAAAAAATTTTAAAAGCAATTTTTTTCCTGTATTGAATCTAAAGAAAAAAAGTGTTTCACAAGAACATTGAAAAAATGACACTTTCAGGAATCAACTTTATTTTTGTCTATGTTTTTCTTTTACCTCTGTATTACTTCATGGTATTGCTGTCAAATTATTTTCTAAGACTCTCTCGGCTCCTGGAGAATCACTGCTTGAGTAATCTACTTGGTTCTTGGCTGTCACTGGGTCCTCTGTGAAATCTGAGAGATTTCTTCACAGGAAGTTTTAAAAATGGATTGTTTTCTTAGTAGATACGTGAATATTCACATTTTCTATTTCTTTTTGTATATTGTAGTAGTTGTTTTGCTTTTCCTTTGTTCTTGTTTATTTTTCTTTATTACAGTTTATCCATTTAATTAATTTGTGCTCTCATTTGTTCATTTCTTTTTTTTTCTAATTTCTTTGGGTTCTCAGTCTTTTTTTTTTTTTAACTTTTTGAGTTGAGTAAAAAGCAATTTGATCTTATGACTTTCTACATTTTCCACAATATGCATTTGAGGCTAAAATTTTTCCTCTAAGCAAGTCTTTAGCCACATCTCGCAAGTTTTCACATGATGTATTTCCATTTTCATTTAGTTCTAAGTGTTCTGTAATTTCTACGGTGATTTCTTCTGTGACCGAAGTGTATTGTTTATTAAATCAATTCATTTAAAATTTTGTATTTTTAAAAATTAGCTTTTAGTTATATTATAGTTGTTCAGTTCAGTCCAGTCAGTTCAGTCACTCAGTCGTGTTCGACTCTTTGTGGCCCCATGAATCGCAGCACGCCAGGCCTCCCTGTCCATCACCAACTCCCGGAGTTTACCCAAACTCATGTCCATTGAGTCGGTGATGCCATCCAACAATCTCATCCTCTGTTGTCCTCTTTTCCTCCTGCCTCTTATCCCTCCTAGCATCAGAGTCTTTTCCAATGAGTCAACTCTTTGCATCAAGTGGCCAAAGTACTGGAATTTCAGCTTTAGCACCATTCCTTTCAAAGAAATCCCAGGGCTGATCT
>SJYC01005549.1:0-22051 GCA_006408675.1 Madoqua kirkii | reverse complement strand
GTGAAAAGTGCCAAATATTTATACTTCATTAACATTCTGATATATAAAGTTTAACTGTACAAAATTTTAGTTATGTAAAAAATGTAAAATACCATCAAAATTAAAAGATAAATACATATGACAGGAGAATTAATATCTTTTCTATAGGGAATACCATTAAGAAAAACATCAAGCTTTCAATAAAATAATGGTCAAGCAACATAAAAACAGGAAATGTAAATGGGATATAATGAGTTCTATAAAGATTCAAATTCACTGATAAGTGAAAATGCAAGAAAAGTTGGATTCTTACAAATGACATGGAAAATGTTACTAAGAATGCTTCCAAGGGCATGTACAGGGAGTTGGCCCCGTCCCAAGTCAGTGGTAGAAATGTCAACTGGTGTTTTTTTTCTAACTTTATACATTTAATTTTGTATTGGGATATAGCCAGTTAACAACATTGTGGTAGTTTTAGGTGAACAGCAAAGGGACTTAGTCATACATATAGATGTATCCAGTCTCCATCAAACCCTCCTGTCCAGGCTGGCATGTAACATTGAGCAGAGTTCAATCAACGTGTTATCCAATACATCTTTGTTGGTATCAATTGTTATAATTCTTGGAAAAGTATATAGCAATGTGTGCTCTCTGGTGAGGAGCATTTTAACACTATAATCATTTTAGGAAATCATTCTTAAGAAACTATAAGACTTAGAATCAAATGCAAATAAACAACTAGAACTTTTGCCTCACTCTAGTGGCAAATTAGTTGGAAAGAACTCCCCAACAAAAATAAGATGATCAAATAAATAAAATATTATATAGTTATTATAAATTATGTTTTCAAGGAATTTTCAAGACATAGACTGTCCTGATATTGAGTAAAACATGATTGCACAGAAAATTTATATAGAGTATGCTATAAATTTTGTTGAGAATTTGCTTATGTGTATATATGTATATTTGTGTGTGTGTGTGCATGTATGCATATGTATAGGGAACAAAGCTGTTTGGAAATATATTAAAGGGTCAATAGTACTTTTTTCTAAGTGGTAGGATTATAGGAGTTTTAATTTTTGCTTTTTATATTTTACAATTTTTACAGTTTCCACATGAAGTTTGTTAATAAGAAGAAACACACTAAAGTTAAAAGTTTATATTTACTTTGGTAATAAGATTAGTTTACTTGGAGAATTTGAACTGAAGTGTCTCATGATGAACTATGCAAAGTTGACTAATGTCTTGATGAATATCTCTGACTCAAACATTTAATTCATTCCTTGCAAGTTTCAGCAAGCAGGTGACATCCTTGCTCTTCTCATGTTTATCTCTTCAGCTTTAAAATGTGGCAAGAGTAGTGGAACAATGAATTTCTTCCAGTAAATGGAGCAATGCAAAAACTTAAAAAAAATAAAAATCAGACATTCCTATAGAATTTGTCACCTATTTATTCCTGGCAAGATGCTGTTAATTGGCAAATAGAGGAGCTGGAAGTTCTTTCCTCTGGTTAAGGCAACATTTATCCCCTCAAAAGGGAAAACCAGTAAACTAGTGTTCTGGGGAAACTGCCTCGTTGGCATTCTTTCTCCCCTTAATCTCTGTCCTACGTTTCTGTCCTGTGCACGGTCAGATCTCTGAGCTGGTCTGCACCTGTGTCAGGCTCCCTCACCACTCACTCACCCTCCCCACCTCCAGCAGCCGGACTCTCTCATCAGGCCCATTGCACTGAAAGTGCCCACGTTCAAGGGGCCTTGCTTCAGTTTTCTGTCTCCTGAACCTGTGCCTAACATGCTAAACCTCATCACCTCTACTTCAAAACAGCCTCTGCCTCTGCTCTTGTGACCCTGTATCACCTCTCCTAATCATGAGTGCCTTTCAGGACCTCAGTGGCTCTGTATACTTTTGCCTTTGTTGTCTTTGGGATGGCAGAGGGCAAAATGTGTGCGTGAAACCCCAGTTGTTTCAGTCGTGTCTGACTCTTTGCAGCTCCAAGGACCGTAGCACGCCAGAATACTCTTCTAGGGCATCTTTCCAACTAAGGGATCAAGACCACGCTTCCTGCATTGCAGGCAGATTCTTCGTCGCTGAGCCACTGGGGAAGCCCAGGGGCAAAGTAGCATCCTCCTATTCTAGCTGTTCCTTCCATGAAGACTGTTAATTATGAATTTATTCCACAAACGGCATATCTGATGTGCTGTGTGCTTAGCTAGACACTGGATTTGTAGAGGCGGGATGATGGTGATAATGAAGAGTACCATTCTTCAGAATATCTAAGATGGATTAACTAAGTTCATTTCCTCAATAATCTTATGTGTTAATATGTTATTATTTCCTTCATTTTACCAATGAGGAAACTGGGAATTTAAATGACTTGCCCAGATCAGGGAGTTAATAAGAGCAGAACCAGGATTCAAACTCAAAAGAGACCTCTGCTCTTCACAGTTTGTTGTAACACAGTGCATGGGCTCAGATAAAGTCTTACCCAAGGTAGGCAGTCAGAAAACTAAGAGAAACTACAACACAGAGTGAAGGCATTGTACAAGAGAAAGGCACACTGGCCACTTGTGTGGAGACAGGGAAGCCTCCTGGAGGTGAGTCTGCAGCAAGAAGGTGCGTGTGTGCTCAGTCACTCAGTCTTATTCCACTCTTTGTGACCCCATGGACTGTAGTCCACCAGGCTCCTCTGTCCATGGAGTTTTCCAGGCAAGAACACTGGAGTGGGTTGCCATTTCCTCCCCCAGGGGATCTTCCTGACCCAAGGATCCAAGCCAGGTCTCTTGCATTTCCTGCATTGACAGGTGGATCTTTTTTTTTTTTTTTTAACCACTGAGCCACCTGGGAAGCCCAACATGAAGACGGGGGAGAGTAAAGATGTAAAGATGAGCACAGCAGACAGAGAGGAAATAGGCATGTGATACGAAGTGAGTTTTTTATTTTTGAGGAGCTGTATGTTATTTGGTTTTTCTCCCGGTAGTGGGTTCTCCAGAGCCGCAGAATATAAAATGAGAGCTAGGCAGTGACCAGGATAATATAAACTATGGATATCAAAGCTTAAAATAGTGGCTATTGTTCTGAAAGCTATAGAGTGCCACTGAGACTTTAAGATGGGTAGAGACACGATGAGGCTTTCATTTTATAAATGTCACTTCTGGAAGCAGTAGAGAGAACAGAACAAGTAGGCTGCACACAGGGCGAGCGGGTGGTCCCCAGTGAGAGCCAAGAGGGCAACCAATTCACCACATTTAGAGTGGAGGGGGGGCCTGGCACATGCTTTAGGAGGTAGAATTCATAGAAACGGTATTGATTATATACGAGAAAAGAGTATAGGAAGCAGTAGGGGTCAAGGATGCCCTTTATGCTGCTGGCTTAGGCGATAAGCGATCGTAGTTCCTAAAGGGAGGAGCACAGTAGAGGAAGCAGGTCTGTGAAATGGTGAGCTCCATTAGGTGACTGAGGCAGAGACTGAAAGAGAAACTGCAGATGTTAAATCTTGGGATAGGACGAGAGGTCAGGGAATACAGATTTGAATGTTCTGGATATGTGAAGAGTGGTGGATGGGATCATCTTAGGGGAGGTATGGAGCAAGAAGAGAAGTTGAGAAATTGATTTCCTAGAAAATACGGATATTTACAGGATGAAGAGAGGTCGAGACAGCAGCAAAGCAGTCAGAGAGAAAACGGAGAAATGTGCGTGCAGTTTTGTGAAGTCCTTCCAAATTCTTAAGGAGCCGACTAGTTTCCTGTACTTAAAAGAAGTCTAAATTCCATGAATTTCTAGTGGAAAAGTGTGTCAGGAGAAAAAGCCTTAGAGATAATAAGGGATAAGGTTGGATTTCTTTCTTTCTTTGTTTTCTAAGTGACAAAGAGAAAGCCATTCTCAAAAGATAAACTGGAAAGGATCTAGCTGGGGAAGGGCGGTAGTTTTGCTGGGCTGATCATCAGAGAGCGAACTGAAAATGTGAAAATAAACAGTCGGCTTGCCTGGAACGAGCATGGCAATTCGGGAGAGAAATTTGGCTACTTTTTATTCTTTGATTCTATGCTTTATTCTTTGATTCTGTTCTATTCTTTGATTTCTATGTTTTAATGACTTTTCAAACTAAACTCAAGAGGATAAAGTACACTTACTGCCTAATACTAGATCACTCAGAGATGACATATTTTGAGATAAAATTACTTTAAGTTTTAAAAATAAAAGCCTTAAGAATTTTGGAACATATCCTCACAGTGTGTGCATGAATATGTGTGTTTGTCTATGTATAGAAGGACACACACTAAATTAAGGTCATGGTAGTCATGCTACTATGTTTAACAAGAAATGTAAGCATTTTATCACATCATTGAATATTTTTCAAAATATTGTTTTTCATGAATACATGAATATACACCTAAATCAATTTTTCAGGTCAGATACTTCATGTTTTCTCTCAAATCATCATAATTTTGAATTGAGATGATAATGGCTCATAGACCCTGATGCTGGGAAAGATTGAGGGCAGGAAAAGAAGGGGGCCACAGAGGATGAGATGGTTGAATGGCATTATCAACTCAGTGGACATGAGTTTGAGCAAACTCCGGGAGATGGTGAAGGACAGGTCACATCATTGAATATTTTCAAAATATTGTTTTTCATGAATACATGAATATACACCTAAATCAATTTTTCAGGTCAGATACTTCATGTTTTCTCTCAAATCATCATAATTTTGAATTGAGATGATAATGGCTCATAGACCCTGATGCTGGGAAAGATTGAGGGCAGGAAAAGAAGGGGGCCACAGAGGATGAGATGGTTGAATGGCATTATCAACTCAGTGGACATGAGTTTGAGCAAACTCCGGGAGATGGTGAAGGACAGGCAAGCCTGGCGTGCTGCAGTGCGTGGGGTCGCAAAGAGTTGGACACGATTGAGCGGCTGAGCAACGGCAATGGTTCAGGCACTGATTTTTAAAAACACAAACTTTCCTATCTTTCTGCCTTCTCTGATGTCTTATAGAAGGCTGTGGACTTACTCTGTTGTCTGTTTTTTATGATGGCAACTACATTTATTCAATTATAGGTAAAAGTAATTACTTGGTATAAATTATAGGAGGAAAAGCCCAATATGACTTGTAAGAAAATCTGAATTGTAGATTATTTGAAAATAGAATTAGTTTTATTTCTAATGACCCAAAATAAGTAGAATTAGGATAATAAAGACTGTTTATAATTGTTCAAGAATTTAGTGACAAGACGAGTAAGGGGTTGTGTGGATCCGTTCTGGGGCAGCGTGGTGGTATAGTGAGTTTTGGTGGTGTCAGTGGATGAACCGGTGTTGGTTCTGTTCCTTCACCAGCAGAGCAGTTCTGCTCTGTGATGTTAGGCATTGCTCTGGCTGGGTAGCTTGCATTCCTGGTTTTGCAGCCATCTTAAAGATCCAATGAGCTAGGTTCTTTAAATAAATTTCCTAAATCCTTTTTTTAGCAGGTTTCTGTTGCCTGCAATCGGGAATACCAATAGAGTTATAGATCTCATTCATCAATGAAAGTTTACCTAGAATATAGAATGTATAAAACCAATGGATATTTTTCTTAGTCACTCAGTCATGTCCAACTCTTTGCAACCCATGGACTGTAGCCCTCCAGGCTCCTCTGTCCGTGGGATTCTCCAGGCAAGAATCCTGAAGTGAGTTGCCATTTCCTTCTCCAGGGGATCTTCCCAACCCATGTCTCTTACTTTGCAGACAGATTCTTCTACCATCTGAGCCACCAGGGGAGCCCAGTGAGCATTTAGAAGCATGGAGCGATCCAAGGCTGGCAAGCTGATTAACTTATTTATAGACTTGCAGCCAGTTGAAGTGACTTTTGTCATGATTTTAGGGGAAGGAAGTGTAATGATCTGGAATAATGGAAGCTGCCAGGTCCATTCGGTCATATAATTTTGGCCTTGAGTGACTGAGGCAACTGTTCCCAAATAGAAATGGTTGAAAGAGATTAATGTTGCTTACTTTCTGAGTTTGCCTAGGAAGAGCCTGTGAGCTGATTGTAGACCTCACTGGTGTACTCTGTAGCCATCACGCACGGGGTCCATGCCTTTGTGGAAGGCACATGGATGGAGGTGCGGAAGCTGGTGCTGCCCTCTCTGCTGTAGTCAGCCTTCCCAACTAGGTCATAGGAAGAGAAAAGACCTTCTCATGCTTTTAAAGACAGAGAAAGGCTCCAGGCTGTAGAATTTAATACCACTATTCAGGAGCCAGGCCAGTGTCAGTTTCTGAAAGCAGGTTACAGATACAGTCTGCCTTCTTAATAACAGTGTGTGCATGTTCAATCGTGTCCAGCTCTTTGCAACCACATAGACGGGAGCCTGCCAGGCTCCGCTCTCCGTGGAATTCACCAAGCAAGAATGCTGGAGTGGGTTGCCATTTCCTTCTCCAGGGGATCTTCCCAACCTGGGGACTGAACCCATGTCTTTTGAGTCTCCTGCAGTGATTGGCAGGCAGGTTCTTTATCACTGATGCCACCTGAGAAGCCTTCCATCTAACATGTTACTCAATAATTACAGCATGGAACTGGGTGCACTCTCTCCATGACAGAGAAAGAGGTTTTCTTTCTTGCCAAATTGTCCAGAGGGGTTCACCATAGTCATGACAGGTGTTTTTATTTCACTGCAGACTTCTTTGAAAAGACCTTGGCATGAATTTGTTCTTGGCATGCCAACTTAACCTGAAGGGAATTCCAAGTTGCAGAAAGCCTTTTCTTTGGCTAATAAAATTCCTCCACCTCTTTCATGACCAATCTCCTCCCTCTGCTTCCAGAAACATCTTATTTTGAGAATGTGCAGATTGGCTCCCATGAACATCTACAGGTAGAAAACTTGATTATGTACCTTTGAAGATTTCAAGTGGAAAATATATAGTCACTCTTCCTATTTCCTCCTCAAATCTGTGCCTTCCTTTCAGGCTCTGGTTCCTCCATTCCCTTGGTCAGCCTAGAGCCACATTTCTGTATAAAACAGAAACTGATAAGACTTGCTTATCACTTCAGTGTTGGGGCATTCATTTTGAAGCTTTTTTTTTTTTTGCAAGTTACTTGCTTATCTGTCTCAGTTTCTGTTCCTTTCCTGGTTGGGTACCTCCTTTGCTTCCTGTTTCCTTCCTTTGTCCTCTGCATGGTTATCACTCTTTGGGGTGATGGAAGAGGATTATATTGAGCTTGCTCTTCTTTGTCCATTGTGGTGTTTCCAGTTCCATTAAATCAAAGCACAAACACTTAACGGACTCTGACCATGAGCAGCACAGCAATCTCAGTACAGCATGAGGCTAATGTCAGGTACTGAACCGTCTTGGTCTGGAGTGGACTTTCAGAGGGCCGTTTCCTCCCCCAAGGCGAACTCTCACTGCGGCCCACACAGATTCTTTGCCAATGGGAATTTTATAACCTTTTCTCTAGCATCTTAATGATACCTCGTAAGATTCTTCCTGCTGTTTAAAGGTGCATATAGATGATCTGAACTGACAAGGTGTCAAATCCTTTTGTCTCTTTCATTTCAGAAGGTAACTTGACACTAAAATTGACTAGGAATTCCAGATTCAGCCCCAGGTCAAATTTCAGATGTTGAGTTGTTAAGAACTCCTCAGGTTTACTTTGAGCAAGCTCTGTTCTGAACTTTAATTCCAAGGTAGCCTTAGAACTGGCTGGCCTACAGAGGTTTTTATGCTGGGTGCAAAGACGGGTTTAACTTGTGGAATCTGGCCTCAGTAAACATTCCTAAAGCTGGGATAGAGTTGAGAAACTACTAGGGGTAGAAAAATGCCTTTCTTTCCTCAAAATCACCTTTGGTATTGGATTACCAATAAAAATCTCTTTCTCCTGTCGTACTCAGAAAAAGGAGAACAGTATTCTCCTATTAGTAGCTATTGATATGCACAGTAAATGAAATAAATTGAGAATATAACTGATATGGAACTCTCACTAATCTTGAAAAGAGAAGCCGTTGCATGCAGGGCCAAATCTAGGCAAATTCTGAGGAGACAAAATACGTGTTTTATAATTTTAATCTCCATGTCTGGGCCCTGTTCTAGAATTCTCTAATATGAATTCCCAGACTCTCATGTACCCAGGACTCTTACATATTTTCCCCCACTCTCCTTTTAAAAACCTTGATCAGAAGAAGATGAAAAATGCATCCACATTAGGTTTGTACTACTAGGATTATTCACAGCAAGGATTGCTGAATAAGTCAGCTGTGAAACCTTTAGTGAAATTTCAATCTGTCATTAGTATGGGAGATAGAATACTAAGTAGCAGATTCCATTCTGTAGAGATTATACAGTATAGGAACTTGGATCATAATTTCTGACTTGAAACTATTTCACACAGTCTTCATATGATGACAAAACAAAACACTTGAACTAGAAATTGCCCTGGAAAAGTTAAGGCAATGGTTTATTCCACGCTAGAGGTCATTCATTGTATCTTCATAAATCTGACTTTTTCTGTGTTGATTCTGAGTCAAAATCCTGCCTAACATTACCTTCTTAGTTTTTAAAAAATCAGTTATTAGTTAACAGAGATTTTAGACTACTTATATCAACTCTCAAAATTGGTCAAACATAAGTTTGGAAAGCTAACACATTATTAAAAATTCTTTGAAGTCCCTTTCACTTCAGTAAGACTGTAAGTGGACTTGAGGATATGATTACAAAATTCATTTGAAAATCATTTTCAGTGAATACACAGAACACTAGTTCCCCATCACAGTTTTTATCGGCTAGGCTGCTCCCAGTGAGGAGGTGTGTAAAACGAGTGGAGTGAAGTCAAGGTAAGCTTCTAGAATGTGGTCTTTTGAAACAGATTTTGAGGCAAAACCTTTTTTCTAGCTTAAACAGTAGTTGGATTAAAAAAAAAAAAAAACCTTCTGCTCATCTCTACCATTCAACCCCATTTCTCATTATGTAATATCTTTTTCCTCTCAAGGAGAAAATCTATGCTCAAATAAATGATAGGTAGATAAAAGCTGTCTTGTATAGGACTATTTTAATGTATTATCCCTGAGAGTGGGGAAGGCAAAGCTTTAACTCCTTTCCTAGTGCTTGGCCCAGGGTAGTAAGAAAAACAAAAACAAGTGAATGGCCAATTTGAATAGCAGACACAGATATTTTGTTTTGAAAAGGAAGACAAACGTGCAGTTTAAAATGTTGTTGTTGTTTAGTCACTAAGTCATGTCCAACTTTTTTGAGACCTCAGGGACAATAGACTGCCAGGCTCCTCTGTCTATGGGATTTTCCAAGCAAGAATACTGGAGTTGGTTGCCATTTCTGTTTCCAGGGAATCTTCCCAGCTCACAGATCGAACCCATGTCTCTTGCATCTCCTGCATTGGCAAGTGGATTAAAGCTGTGGTTTAATATGATACCTGTCTAAAAACTGTGGAGTATCTTCCAACTTCTAAAATAATTTAGAAAAATTAAATTTTAGGAAAAAAATCAAAACACAGCCCACATGTAACTCTTAGAGATAACCTACTGCAAATTCTTGGAAAAATCCCAAGATTATAAGACTGTCAATATCTGGATTGATAACAATGAACTAGCTTAGCTGTATTTTGCTTACTGTTACAAAACAAACTTCATATACCTGAAATAATGGAAGACATCTCCCTGATTTACTAGTCTAAAATCAGATCCAGGTGGTGAATCAGCTGGAAAACCAGGCAAGGGATTACTCTACTCATGCTTATAGAGGAGCATGACACTGTTCTTCTACTCCCATTTTTTTCTCCTTAAAAAATGGCAAACTCATTAGGATAAGTATCTTCAGAAGATGTCAGCTCTCTGAAGACTACCAGAAGGCCTCATAATCAGCCAAAACTGTATTTATTAGACCAAAGAATCAAAGGAAATCACTACCTTTGCCGTCTTAGTGTCTTTGAAGAAGGAGGTCAGGAAAGGATACTTTCAGGGTGTTAGCATCCAGGCTAAAGTGGCTTAAAACTAGTCTTTCAGGGTGGGGCACATATGTGTTAGGATTGAACGTTCATGACATAATAGTTCAGCATTTGTGAGTGCAAGGAAATTATGAGCTTGATGAGTCTTAATAAGCAAGCTGTTATGTAAAGAACAGACTTTTGGACTCTGTGGGAGAAGGCGAGGGTAGGATGATTTAAGAGAATAGCACTGAAACATGTATATCACCATATGTGAAAAAGATCACCAGTCCAGGTTCGAGGCATGAGACAGGGTGCTCAGGGCCAGTGCACTGGGATGACCCTGAGGGATGGGAAGGGGAGGGAGGTGGGAGGGGGGGTCCAGGATGGGGAACACATGTACACCCATGGCTGATTCATGTCAATGTGTGGCAAAAGCCACTGCTGCTGCTGCTGCTGTGTCGCTTCAGTTACGTCTGACTCTGTGTGACCCCATAGATGGCAGCCCATCAGGCTCCCCCATCCCTGGGATTCTCCAGGCAAGGACACTGGAGTGGGTTGCCATTTCTTTCTCCAGTGCATGAAAGTGAAAATTGAAAGTGAAGTTGCTCAATTGTGTCCGACCCTCAGCGACCCCATGGACTGCAGCCTTCCAGGCTCCTCCATCCATGGGATTTTCCAGGCAAGAGTACTGGAGTGGGGTGCCATTGCCTTCTCCGGGCAAAAGCCACTACAATATTGTAATTAGACTCCAATTTAAATAAATAAATAAAAATAAGCAAGCTGTTTGCTTAGGTTAAAAAATATATGTTGGTTTGCATGAACTTACTGAAGCCATCAATGAAATTATTCATTGATATGCATCTCTATCTTCCTTTACTAATAATATCTTTCCTTTACTAAATCATATTGACACCTATGGCCTGATTCCCCCATTCTGATAGTTAAGCTCTGTGGACACAGGTTAGGAAGCAAGGAAGAAATGGGGCTGGGGTGTGATCACTGCATCCTGGCACATTTAAAACTGAAATAGATGGGATAGAAGCAGAAAGAGTCCTGGTTTCAGCAGATGCTATGGATTATAAATGCACACAAACTGTTAGGAATATCAGACATCTAGGGAGTTGGATTTTGACATAATCTCACCTAAATTTGACCTCAGAGACACTGGGAACTGGATTCGAAACTGTGTGAGTTAACCTGTTTCTCCACAGAATGCTGATGGATGGAAGTTTGACCAGTACCCAAATAAAGGATAAGAAGGGCCAATGTGTTGCTATGTACTAGGTCTTTTGGAAACACTAGGTCTTCGCAGGGCTTTCTTAATTTGAGGATAAGTAGACAGAACAAGATTTACATAGGGCCAATAGAAATACAATAGGAGAGTTTGGAAAAATAACATCATTTGTAGCACGCTGCTCTAAATGATTTTCCTTGGAAGTCAGAGAAAAGTTTTATATGCTATTTGGCACCCTTTTTGGGAACTGGAATGACCTGACCACTATGAACAAAGAGTAGAAAATTATAGGCATTGAGAAGTTCACATAAAAGAGGAAGAGCATAAATAAAGAGACAAGAATATATGATGCAAAGAGGGGAAAAGGAAATAACAATAATTCTTTTCTACAGATTGACCTTGTTGAAAAATAAAGTTTTGAGGTCTGCTCCAGGATTTGTGACTTTCAAGCAATTTTTGTTTTAAAGATACCAGAGTAGAGGCAAAATGCTGCTGTTTCAAACACTGAAACTAACCTAGTAGTATTTATGGTACTGGTGGAACAGAGGGTATAGCTTTGGGGAGAAAAATAAAAAATTTAATATCACATTTTTGTCATCAGTTTGTGAGTTACCACAATAACATAAAACATATTTCATGATTCTTTACATTTATATAAATTTTTACAAGTTTATAGAGCTATTGTCTAAAAGAAGCCTTTTATATTAAAATAATTCAATAGCAATATAACCCTTATTTCTTTACACTGAGTAGTGGGGAAACACAGCAGAAAATAATTTCAGTTGCACTAGAGCATAGTTAGAAAAGTCCTCAGTTTAGTAGCCTGAGTCACATGTATTCTGTGTCCTCAAAACTTCTCTCACCAGCAAAGAGAAGAGATATATAGGTCACAGTGCTGGAATAAAATGAGTTCCCTCAGAAATAGATGAATGGCTTCACAATTAAAAAAAAATTACAGCTGACTATCAAAAGAAGACTCAGATTTCTGGTTTCATGTTTTTCCTCTTTCAAATGAAAGGTCTACAGCCTCCAACTTAGTTAAGTGTAAGAAACTCTGTGCCTAGATTTCAGAAAAGTGATTGAGTTTGAAAGAACTAGTTAATATAAAATTAACTATAAATGATTTCATAAACTTAGTTACATTTAAGAGATTTTCTGGATAAGATACCAAAATGAATCTGCCTTTTAAAATCTTCTTGCTCCAATTCATAATAAAATAAATAGCAAAAACAAAGGAAATTTAAGGCCCAAACAGTCCACAACTGCAATCAAAACCAGAAAGGGATGAAACTCATGCTTTAAAGAGTCACAGCGAAAGAAAGAAACATTATTCCAGCGTGGCAAGGCTCCTAAACCCACAGCACTTCCCAGGAGCCATACTGACGAGTCCACAAAATCCTGAGAATTCATTCTAATACTCCTCACTCTAAAAAGAAGCAGATTGAGTGGGTCACCTTACATTTTCAAGTGATGATCTTTTAAATGAGAAATAGCAACTCAGGTTTACTATGTCATATCTTACTGCAGATTTCTTTCCTCTGTGGCTATATGTTGTCTATAAAATAGCTATCATTTAGCACACCTTCTAATGCATAACACTAGAATATACAGATTATTAGGGAGATCTTCAGTCTAAAAGAGCAGAAATCTGTGTTTTGAATGATAAAGAGCAAAATGGCTAGTATTTCCCCACATCAGCTGAGGAAGCCTTGCTCATGCTGGGTTCTCCAGGACTCTTGCCCTCTTCTGGGATGTTGATTTCCAACTGGGAAATGAGTGTCATTCCTAGAGATTTCAAAAGTGCAGATATCTTCTATGTCTGTCCCCTCCACAAAATGTAGTTGGGAGAGCTACATATACATTTAAAATAATCCCAGAGATGACTTTGATATGCATTCCCTGTTAAATACTTCTTTGAAATGGTATCTATTTTGTGAAAAAGTACAGTCACTTGGGCTTCCCAGGTGGGGCTTGTGGTAAAGAACCTGCCTGTCAATGTAGAAGACATAGGCTGGTTCAATCCCTGGGTTGGGAAGACCCCCTGGAGAAGGGCATGGCAACGTACCCCAGTATACTTGCCTGGAAAAACCCATGCACAAAGGAGCCTGGCGGGCTACAGTCCCTAGGATTGCAAAGAGTCAGATATAACTGAAGCGACTTAGCACACACAAGAATACTAGAGTGGGTAGCCTATCCCATCTCCAGCCCAGAAATTGACCTGGGGTCTCCTGCATTGCAGGTGGATTCTTTACCAACTGAGCTATCAGGGAAGCCCCAGGACACACACAGGCACAGTCAAATAAAAATAAAATAATCATTCCATGGTTAGGAAAATATGAATTAAACCAGGTGAAACAAGTTTCTTTTATGCAGAATTATACACAGATTTAAATATACTAGTGTGATTGTGAAATTCCAAGCAGGATTATTTTATAAGGAAAATCTGGAAACAATGAACAAAAGAGCCATACTGGATTCTTTAGCAAGAATATTTCAGTGCAGTCCAAACTTTTTATCCTCAGGTTCAGCAGGAAAATTGTAATCTATTCAATCTGGCAAGAATATGTCAGGTTATATTACATCATAAATAACAAGTAATTAGTCACTTTGACTTTGTTACAGAAAATCTGAAACAATATATGCATTAATATAGTCAGTGCACATTTGTTTGTTCTTTGATTTCCCAATATTCCCTTCTACTTACAGGAGAGCCTGGAATTCCTGGTAAGGAATTACCATTGTAAATGGCCTCGGTGTTAAGGGGTTCCCAGTTTTCCCTCTTATTACAAACCATCGAAGCAGTCAGATTATTCTTCTGCCCTGGAGACGTTCGGTGTGTGGACATGTGTTCCACACACTGTGCCAACTGGACACTTATTCCCAGGACTTTAGCATCTTTTAAGAGGAGGGGAAAGCTAGGGTTTGGATCATCTCAAGGATATCATTTTACTCCAAAACATTTAGAAAATTAGTTGATTAACAATCAGCATGGTAGAAATTTGGATCAAAACATTATCAGTAGTATTATTCACAATTATTTTTCTGAGATAAGAGGTGGTTACTGATGTCACCGATGCAGTTGGGAAAGCTGAGAGGTTCCCACCAGCATTTATAGCCTTCTCTTTTGTTTGTAGGAGGATGTCCCAGCTCAAAAACCGAAACAACATAATTAATGACTGAAGGAAGACAGGAATGTATAAAAACAGAGTGCTCAAACATTAAATGTCTGACCAATATTTATTTAGTGCAATAAAAAGTTGTCTAGCACTTATATTCTTGTATAGGTACTAGGTGCTAGGTATAGGTGCTAGATACTCTGTCATACGGAATTATTGAAAACAGAGAGTTATTCATTTTTTAAAGCAATCTATCTGACGTTTATTTTCCAGGTGAGAAATTATACCACACGAGATTGAATCTTTTCCGTAACTGACAAACCTGGTCAGTGTAGACCCAGGACTGAAACTCAGATATACCGATGCCTGATTCAAGGTCACTTCCCCTTCCCCTGTTAAGCACCCGAGGAAGAGCGAGGGAAACTGTCCTCAGTCCTTGGAGGGTGCAGGCATTGGAGAAGCAGCGACCAGATTGGATGAAAAGAAGGATTTGCCAGTGTGGCTGTCGTACATTCCTGTAAATTATTAAATCTGTTCTTTGGAGGTTTGTTAATAAACACCATGGTCCATCTCTGGGACATTATTTGTTGGTAGCTGAGTGGGTTGTACCCAAATTTAGAAAACAAGAGTACTGATCTTGGGTACAGGAATGTCTTTAGGAAGTCCGTGAATCCCACTGAGTCTATTTGTAAAAGGATCAGTTGAGCCAAAATACAGGAGGATGCTCTGGGGCACCGCCTGGGTGATCAGACAGTCTGCATTCCAATCCCGATCCTGTCACTGACTAACTGCATGACTCTGAGCATGTGACAAAGCATTGCGCTTTGTTTCTTTGTTGTAAAATGACAATAGTAATAACCAACACGTCTGATTTTTGTAAGGATTCTGTGAGTAATAACTACTAAGCCCCTAGTACAATGTAACTGTTGACTCATTATTACTTGATAACTGCTCCTTTCTTCAAGCTAAAAAAGTGTATTGTCTATAATTCAATCCAATATTATAAATATTGGTTACAATCTTAAAAAAAAAGGCAGAACAAACACACTTGCAAATAGGGAGAGTCACCTTCGTTGTATTTCAGGCAACTTTCCTGAGTGGTCTTTACCTAACAGTACTGGATAGATTAAGTGACTTTCTGCCTAGAGATGGAAAGAACAACTTCAGTCACATTGCCCTTTGATTTATGATGTTCATTGTTTCCCTTAATTTTCACATAAGAAAAATTAGATCTATGTGTTCAAATCCAAATGGAAATATCAAGAAAGTATTAAAGAGTTGAGAGGAATAAGTAACCCCAAAGGGAATCTGAGAAAGCTTCTTAGGGGA
Organism: Madoqua kirkii; assembly: GCA_006408675.1. Taxonomy (NCBI): domain Eukaryota; kingdom Metazoa; phylum Chordata; class Mammalia; order Artiodactyla; family Bovidae; genus Madoqua; species Madoqua kirkii. The sequence continues at coordinate 6,486 of SJYC01005549.1, read as the reverse complement.
GGTCTGAGAGGTCTTTATTATCACAAATTACCTTTCGTTCTCATAGGAAAAATCAGACAGATGCAGCACTGGGCTTCAAGAACATACAGATGTTCTTAAACAGTGTAACGTGAACATGAATTCTCCCTGAAATCCATTCCCAGTTCGGGGTTAGAAGTCAGTAAGTGTGGCATTACACAGTTTCCTCAGCTCTGTGCTAGCTGGTCTCTGATGGCTGAACTGGCACATTCTGGCATCTTGAAAATTAGCTGCATTTTCCACTGAAAACCCCTCTGTGCCAGGGATGTGGAGTGCTTTACTGGGATTCCTGCTGACAATTCTGTCTCAGAGTCATGGGCTCCTGATTCATCAGACTTTCTTAAGTGGAAGCTTAGTTTTGTTTTAAATTTGACCTCTAATATTTCATTGTCTAGAATCAATTGTTCCCCCCAGATGTTTAGATTTTTTTTTTTTAAGTAACCTTGAAAGACTGAGACAGCTCTTCGACTAAGCTTGAGTCACACGACTTGGGTGCCACCCTGCACTGTTTTTCTTGCCCCTAGGGCCTTTGGCAGCGCTCCTTCTGATATGAATATCATTTGTAGTTTGCCTATACTTTTAATAAAACCTTTTTTCGCTTCAATCAGCATGACTCCTTCCAAGTTACTGCTTGCCCAAGAGGCAAGGCCTGTAAGTGCCACCTTATGACCAAAGTCTCTTGCAAAATTGTGCCTTTGGTTTTGTTCACAGATGCTGATGAAGAGACCTCTTTCCTAAGAACTCAGGCTATTCAGGCTCAACTGCATTTGACATTCTTATAAAATGTCTCACAATTTTAACTGAGACATTTTATAAGAATGTCAAAGATATATTTTCCTTGAGTGATATCCCTTCTTGTTTAGTCACTATCTGTAAGTGCCACCTTATGACCAAAGTCTCTTGCAAAATTGTGCCTTTGGTTTTGTTCACAGATGCTGATGAAGAGACCTCTTTCCTAAGAACTCAGGCTATTCAGGCTCAACTGCATTTGACATTCTTATAAAATGTCTCACAATTTTAACTGAGACATTTTATAAGAATGTCAAAGATATATTTTCCTTGAGTCATATCCCTTCTTGTTTAGTCACTAAGTCATGTCCAACTCTTTGTGACCCCGTGGACTGTAGCCCACCAGGCTCCTTTGTCCATGGGATTTTCTAGGCAGGAATACTGGAGTGGGTGCCATTTCCTCCTCCATCCTTTCTTTCCTCCTGTCTTAAAACAACTTGATCATTATGATGAGGTTATACAAACACAGTCCTTAAGGAAGTGGGCAGATGCTGGACATCAAGTTGGGGGTAGGGACACTGGTCCATAGAAACCCTAATTTGCCAGCTATCTTTCAACCCACTCCTTGCTTATCTTTCTGCCTCCTATCATTTTGCCTAGCAGAAGGGCAGCTCTTTGCTGGGGAACCACCAGCTGTATCAGTACAGACACATACTCTCTAGTATGAGAAATGAGTAGGATAGAATCAGCTCAAATCCACCCATGTAACTGGAAAAACAAGATGATGTTGATAACATCTTTGTTTACAAAAGAGTTGTCATTAAACTTCTGATGACAAATCAGTTAAACTGATGGTGATTAATTTTTAAGATCCCTAAATTTGGTTTTCTTTAAACTTTTCCTTTTTTTTTCCAAAAGGAAAAAAGTTATTTATTTTAACTGTAAAATAATACACATAAAAACCCCAACGTTTAAGAAAAATATTAAAACAAAGTAAAAGTTATCTAAATTCTAGTATCCAGTGATAACAACTCTGACCAAATGGTTTTCCACACTGTAGTTCTCAAACTGTTCTTTCAGGACTCTGGTTCAATTAATATATTCTTTTTTAATGAAAAAGACTTAGTTATCAATTAAGTCTGAGAAATGCTAGGTTGAACAATGTTAAGCATGTCTCTCTGATGCAGACATCTTCAGAGCATTTAATATCATCTGATTATGTTGTGAGAATCACTAAGTTTAGCATGCAGTAGTTCTCACACTTATGACACTGGAATTTCTTTTTAGAAAATAAAACCAAAAAATATAGAAAATGCTGACCTTTTGGCATTTACTCATAGGCAATGGCACCCCACTCAAGTACTCTTGCCTGGCAAATCCCATGGATGGAAGAGCCTAGTGGGCTGCAGTCCATGGGGTCGCTAAGAGTCAGACACAACTGAGTGACTTCCCTTTCACTTTTCACTTTCATGCACTGGAGAAGGAAATGGCAACCCACTCCAGTGTTCTTGCTTGGAGAATTTTAGGGATGAGGGAGCCCACCAGGCAAAATAAAGACATACACATTAAATTTCCAAAAATATCTACAGAAACCATGATAAAATCAATAGGCAAAAATGTAAGCATATCATTAAGAAAATATGCAAGAACGCAGACACTTCACAGAAGGAAAAATACTAGATTGATATAGACGCAAAATTATAATCAACCTTATATCTATGCCATACAAATAAGAACAACCAAATTATAATGCTTCATTGATTAGACTGGCAAAGGGTGAAAATACTAACAGAACTGAACACTGGTGAGGATTTGAAGAAATGAACATTTTTTCCATTAGTGAAAAAAGTAAATTGGCATCACCTTTCTTGGGGATAGGGTATCTATACTTATTAAAAATTTCAAATGAGCATATCCTTGGAACCAACAGGTCCACTTTACTTTCTGGCTGAAAAACTACTACCATCTTCTATAAATTTTTTCCTATTGAAGTCTTTCCATGGGTTGCACACTGTGCTAGATTTGTGAGCAAGACAAAACTCTGTTATTTTTCTTCATGAAACTTACTATATGCACACTTTGAGCAAATCAAGTTCACAGAGACATGGCTGGATTTCTCACTAAAAACTTTTGAATACCCAGTAATAATAATACAGTTGACTAAAATCTTGATTAGAACACTGAAATTAATCAAGTTTTTTCTAAACAGAATCTTTTCACTTTGAGTAGCAATGAAAAGAAAGTTTATATTCCCAGACGGTTGTGGCAGGGTTGGCATTTGGTACAACTGAAAATCCTTCTAGTGAGTATAGGCTAATGAAGGGCAGGCTTTAAAAAGTCCTGGTTTTATTTTCTGAGACACTCTGGCTGTCTTTTCCTTCTTGGACTTGTTACACTTTTATCTCCATCATGATTCCCTTCTTCTGTTGTGAATGGTAGCTTTCCTCCTCAGAAAAACAAATTCTGGTATAGAGGAGAGGTCAGCTGGATAAATAAGATAAACTTTACAGATAAAGTCCTTGAGGGAAGGGGTTGTGTCCTACTCATTATCTTTTCCCCTGAACCAAGGGCTGAAAGCCCTGCCCAAAGGGAGGACTCAGTAAAGACTTGTTGACTCCAGTTGGGTGAACCCCATGAAAAAGATGTTAATGAACTTAGATCTTTGAAGCTGATCTTCGAAGTGGAAAGTATAACCCTAATATCCAGTCTACATCCATGCATTCCTTAAAAGTTATTTCCTAGATGTAAATACAAAATCACAGGATAAAGAGAGATTAGAAACTTCATGACCAAATGGAGATTTAGCTAAATGAGAATTATAAACAGCAAATATTTGGAAATGCCTCTCAAAATCAGATTGTATCATTAAGATGGAGCATCAAGGAATGCGTGATTCTGCAGATATGAAAATATGTTGACAGGGTAAAGAAAGGGTGTGAGAGCAAATACATGCTGTTAAGTGCCTTAAATAGTTAGCGGTTTTATGTATATATTGTACTTAGTCCTCCCTGTAATGCTGCAAGATTGTTGTTATTGTGTTTATTTTGTAGATGATGACAGCGTAGATCTAACAGTCTAGCTAATTTGCTGAAGACAACCCTGCTCATATATGGAATAAATTTGAAATAAAATCTACAGTTTTTTGTTACCTGGAAAGATCTACCTAACAGTGAAGACAGCAAATCAAAGGAACAGCATCAGAAGAATTGGTCTGATAACTAGGATGGTTGCCCTCAAACTTTTGAATCAGAATCACTAGACAGCTTGTCTATAGGCTTCATCTTTGGAATTTCTGAGTCAGTAGGTCTGGCATGTGGCCAGAGTATCTGAATTCTAGGTGGTTCCTAGCTGCTGCTGCCAGGCCAGAAATCATATTTTGAGAATTAAAGGAATTTGATTCCTATCATCTGTATTGATTTTAGAAAAGCTTCGAAAAATCTTTTCATAATATCCTTTGATCAAGATTTTTCCAGCATTAGTCCAAAATTAACTGGTTCATTCAATAAACAATTCATTCAGCAAATTATTTACTCAGTAAATAGAGAAATACTGGAAACAGAACATGGATTTCCAGATCAAAATCTGCTCCCAAAGAATATATGAGATTTTATAGGAATTAAAGACAAGTTCTGATCATAAAGTCAGTATATGTTTAACAAAGAGAAAAAGAGGTTCTGAGAAATCCTAAGGTTGTCTCAGGATGTATTAGTATGGGTTTGATATTGTTATCAGGGCTTTCTTATGGCTCAGTGGTAAAGAATCTACCTGCCAATGCAGGAGACACGTGTTTGATCCCTGGGTTGGGACGATCCCCTGGAGAAGGAAATGGCAATCCCCTCCAGTATTCTTGCCTTGAAAAATCCCATGGATGAAGGAACCTGGCAGGCTAAAGTCCGTAGGGTTGCAAAGAGTTGGACGTGACTGAGCAACTTCACTTTCACTTTCATCTTATTCTCGTAATAGACAAATGGGGCTTGCTGGTCTGGACTGGTGTGGTTTCAGCAGGATTGCCCAGGGCCTCTGTGTTATACACCTCAATGCACCATTCTCAGCAGAGTTTGTGTGCTTTGTATCCCCTAGCACTGGGCAGAGCAGAACCAGCAGAAACGCAGAACATTCTGGCAAACATGGCAGAATGCAGAGTTAATCCTCAATCTTACCACCTCCATCCACCACTCCCACCCCTCCCAACTTTGACTCTTGCTTGATTTCTTATGTTTCCTTGTCTCATTGCCTAGTTCCATTTTCCTGATTTTCTGGTCTTGAGTTCCCTTAGAAGCAACACTTAGCAAACTTTAAAAACATAATATATTCAATAAATTGTTGAATATATGCAAGTATGTGTGGCTACATGTAGATGAAATTCATGCCAATACAGCTTCTTTGATTGGTGTTTGCCAGTTATAAGAATCATGTCTATTTCTTTAAGGCCAAAGTGTTTGCTTGGCCTGAATTTCATAAGCTTTTTTTTTTCTATGTATTTTCATAAGCTTCAGTGTCTAACGGCATTATTTCTAATAGACATGGAATGCCAAAGCTGTGATCCAGAATAAAATCCCAAACAAAAGACATAGAAGATCTGTGAAATTCCTGATGTGATTTCATAAGATTTTGTTTACTGGTTTTAAGTAAATAAAATAAAATGCTATCTTAAATCAAAACATACACATTAAATTCCAAGCAAATAAAATGGAATGATGAAATCTGAGTCAGTGACCAAGAAATATTTATTTTAGGCCTATTTTAAGTGCCCAGGGATGCACAGAAGACACAGAATAATCATCTCTGTCCATAAGGATCTTTGTATTTAGGTGGAGAAACATGCAGAGAAAATAATTCAAGAATAGTGTAGGGAAACACAAATTTCTTTTGACTGTAAAACATTAGCACAGTGTCAACCAAACTCATTGTAGATTCTGTTAGGAATGTGGAGCCCCAGTGGAACCAACAAACAAAAAATCAAAGAATAACCTTTCCGCTTTACAGACACATTTGACATTTTGCTGATTCTGAATAGTCTTGATTAAACTAAAGATACCGTTGGTCATGCTGAGAAGGAGTAACTCCCAACCCAGGCCAAAGGCACAGTAGGGAAAACATTCTGTCTTGGTAGGAAAATAAGATAAAAGATGAAACAATAAAACACTTTCCAGGTTCAACAAAGATCTGCATAAACTGAAGAAGCGAGGGGAGAACAAGACTGAATTATGAAAAGATCAAATGAAAAAGAATTGTGAACCAGCTTGTCTCTGTGACTCACCTGGGAGTGAAGTTGCTATCACATGAGACATTTCTGGAGGTTCTTGAACTCTAGTCAATCTTCCTCTAAAGCCTGTGTTCCCATATCTTTCATCTTCCCACGAACAGTCCCCGGAGGCATTGTTGGGAGGATAAAATGATGGAATTGCTCAAAGCTCTTCCAGGAGACAGAAGACATTAAGGAAGGAGAGGCAGAACAGGCAGATTCAAACTCCAAAAGCTCAAAGCTGCTGCAGGTCAAAAAAAGAGACAAGGGGGAGCTGGTAGGGAGGAGTGGGAGGGTGCCACAGTTCTAAAGCCCCCCCACCGATCAGCTGCCACCCTCTGTTGTCACAGTGAGATGTGGATATGCCTGGTCTCCACGGTTTCCAGAGGAGCCGGCAATCCAGCTGTTCATGTGAAAACATCTTTCACATGTGAAACACTGGTATTTAATTCGTTTGTTTTAAACAAATACTGTGTTGACTAACTAAAAATATT
>SJYC01005547.1:0-16161 GCA_006408675.1 Madoqua kirkii | reverse complement strand
ATAAGGAAAGGAAAATTGACTTTTAAATAATAAAAAACACCAACCCTCATATTAAAGTTATACACAAAATTCACTCCACAATTTCTATTATTTAAGATAATTAGATTTTGTTGAAAAATGAGTTGGTATCATGATTTCCCTACTTTTTTCCCCTGAAATATTTGTTTATTTGGTTGTGCCAGGTCTTAGTTGTGGCAAGTAGGATCTTATTTCCAGACTGAGTAGAGATCAAACCCATGCCCCCTGCATTGGAAGCAGAGTCTTAACTGCTGGACTACCAGGGAAGTCCCATGATTTTCCTGCTTTTGTTCATGCCGCTTATACCTGGAGAATGGGCCTTTGGAAACTGATCTTTTTCAATATAGATTTTTCTCTCTGAATTAACCAGTAGAGTCCTGATTGGTTTCCCTCCAGTAGGTTTTCTGAAGCAGCTGGATTTCTCAGGTGGAGGTACCATGGACTGTGTCAGCCTGAAGCAGCTGGTTTCCCCAAGCCCTCATTTCTTGGTTCTCTGTATTGCTTTCTTACTTTTTTTTTGTATTGCTTTCTCGATAGTGCTCATCACACTCTGAATTTTTTTTTTTTGTCTGTCAGGCCCGTCAAATGAATGCCAGTGCCAGTCTCTCAGTCGTGTCCAACTCTTTGTTACCCCATGGACTGTAGCCTGTCAGGCTCCCCTGTCCATGGAATTCTCCAGGTAAGAATACTGGAGTGGGTAGCCATTTCCTTCTCCAGAGGGTCTTCCCAACCCAGGGATCAAGCCCTGGTCTTCTGCGTTGCAGGCAAATTCTTTACCATCTGAGCTATAGAAAAGTCCCTTAGCATGAATGAGCATGTGTTTAAAGCCCTTTGATAGTTTCAGTTGCCTTTAGTATTAAATCCTGTCTCCTTCTCACACAGCATATCTGAATCTGTGTCTGTTTCTCTAATCTCTCATCTAGTGCTTGTTCCAGCCCCTTGGAACTACATTTCCATTGCCATTGAACTGTGTCCTTTTCCCCTGGTTCTCTTTTACAATCCTTCCTCATATCCAGAATATTTCTTTCCCCAGTTGATTCCTCTTCTCCAGTGACCTACTGGCTTGAATAAGAACTTCTTACTGTGCCCCCTTTGAACTTCCTTTATCACCAGGTTATCTTATTATATTATCATTGCCGATTTATTTGTCCAGATTCCTCCACTAGATGTGAAGTTGGGGGCAGAGGTCTGTCCACTCTCTGATGTCTCTTTAGAGCCTGGCATACATATTTGTTGAACCACTGAATGAATGAATTAATGAAAGAAATACCTTGAATACAATGAATAAATGAAAGAAATAGCTTAAAAGTGGTTTCACTTTTGTTAACTGGATGTAACATGATAAATTATGTTTTCTTTATCACAGTTATGTATCAGAAAGCAGGATAAGGAAAAGGCCAGAAATCTTGGACCAACTAGATCTGCAGCAAGTTATGGATAATATGGGAGCCTGGGTTGGTGATCAGGACACTTGCATTTCTTTAAAAAAAATTAATTTTATTTTTTGGCTGCGTTGGGTCTTAGTTGCTTTGTGCAGGCTTTCTCTGGCAGGGACTATTCTTTATTGTGATGTGAGAGCTTCTCACGGAGATGGCTTCTCTTATTGCAGAGCACAGGCTCTAGTCATGTGGTCTTCAGTAGTTGCAGCATGCAGGCTCAGTAGCTGTGGTGCATGAGCTTAGCTGGCTCTGTGGCATGTGTATTCTTCCCAGACCAGGGAGCAAACCCATGTGCCCTGGATATGGGGATAAGAATTGGCAGGCAGATTCTCATCCACTGCTCCACCAGGGAAGTCCAAGACACTTGCATTTTTGTCCTCATTCTGCCACATTTCAGGATTTCTACAGCATTGAAGAGCAGATTCCAAAATACTCTGAGGGTTAGGAAAAACAATGCAAACAATTCCTTTTGGGTTTAAAGATTTTGGTATTCTTCACATCTTGATTTATTAATACCATCAATTAGACCTAATTAATCTGAGCTGAGATAAGATGTAGCAGGCTGATCCTTAATGGGAAGATTTATGGGCTTCTTATTCTAGTGCATCTGAGGAAGGGAAGGGAATGTTCATCCAGGAACCAGCTGCATGGGGAGGATGTCTTGGCTCCTGTTACCAGAAGACTGTACAGCCAAGGCTCAGCAGGCCGGATTGGAACAATAGCCAAGAGAATATTGGAGGGGACCCAGGGGCCTTTCAATGAGAGTGTCATCAGGACATGCTTCCCAGATGGGCTGTTATAAATGATTCATTTGGAAACTAATTGACAGGATGAGCGGGAAGTTTAGTTGGCTAGAAGATTCTTAGTGAGGGAACTTTAAGGGTCTTAAATCGTTGATTATTAAGAGTCTCAACCCCCCTCCCTGCCAGGTCTTACATGCCTGAAGGCCACAAAGGGCTTTAGAGACTCCCCCACCCCCACTGCCAATGCTTACTGTGCTTTAGAAACTCTATGGAGCTTTGAACTGGGAGGAATCATGAGTTCTCACATGGGATGGCTCTGGAGGCCCTCACACTTTTAGGTCTACTTTGGGCTGTGTTGTTGCTGGGTACAGCCACCTTTGTTTTAAAGACTAGATTTGAATAATGTACAGCTTCCCCTTGGTGTCTATAATGAGAGAAGTTTGTTGAGAAAAACTGCTAGAAGAATCTTTCTGGACTGTTGGTCAGATTGACATAGGAGGGCTTCTTAGTAGTCCAGTTGCTCTAAGAAATTGAATAGACAGATGCAAGAACTTCCAGGTATCGTCTAAAATTAAATCAGTGGAAAGATTAAGGTGAGAAGACTTCTTTAGTTTGGACTTCTTACTTTCTGGTTGAGATATGGATTAATAGAGTCTTGATTAATATAAGAAATTAGAAATGTTGGAGATTATGGATTTTAGTTCAAAGATTTTTTTCCCCTATACTGGGACTGAATTACCTCAGATTAAAAATTATAAAATTCCCGGAGGTCACCTGAACTGGGTTAATTGCTTGTGGGGTTAATTTTAACTTCTAGAGCCTTTGAATTGCTAGAGGCAATAGTTTTAAATGTGGAGGCCATCAGCTTTCCTTAGAGAACTACCTTTTAGTCGAAGGTGACTTTTTTGGGCTAGATTAAGGGAATTTTGGTTGGGGGGGGAGGGAAAGAGAAATGTGAAGGGGTGGTTAGTACCTTTTCACCGGGAGAGCCTCTGGAGTTGGGCTTGCTAGATCCCACACGAGATGGGATCAACGAGACGTGAGGTTGATCTACAAAAAAGAGGCAAACTGCAGTTATCTAGGAAATGGCAACCTACTCCAGTACTCTTGCCTGAAAAATCCCATGGGCGGAGGAGCCTGGTAGGCTATAGTCCATGGGGTCGCAAAGAGTTGGAAACGACTGAGCGACTTCACTCATTCAGGTTATATGCAGGTCACTCCCCAGCCATTTTAAAACCCCAATATAAGTAAAGTTTTCCAGGCATCTGTTATAAGGACAAACTGTGGTCCTGGCAAACTGAAGCCTGTTCCCATATGGTAGAATTTGAAGGGAGACCTTGTTCTGTGGTCATAGGAAGTTTTCTTGTTCAGGTGGGAGCATCCATTGGATTCAAATCTGGGCTCCTAGCAGGTCAGAGCCCTTATTCTGGGCCTAATACTGTTGGCCAGTGTAACAACTGAGAAATGGAATACTTCTTGCCACATCAGTAAACAAAGGATGTTACAGTCTTCGTAGTTACAGCCGCCACAGATGGTGAGCTGGTGAGCCTGAGGTAACTCAGGAAAGAAAGAATACCTGCCATCTAGCAGCCATCAGACTCCAGCCACTCCCTGAGGTGAGCCCTGAGGAAGCTCAGGATGTGAGAAAAAAGCCGCTCAGTCGTGTCTGACTCTGCGGCACCATGGACTGTATAGAACCCTGGAGTGGGTAATCTTTCTCTTCTCCAGGGGATCTTCCCAACCAGGGATGGAACCCAGGTCTCCCGCACTGTAGGTGAATTCTTTACCAACTGAGCTATCAGGGAAAGCCCTGAGGAAGCTCAGGATGTGAAAACACTGGATATTGGGCCCAGATAGCTGAAGTGCATATCAAAGGAATGATTTCAGTAGGCGTAGATTCTTGCATCTTCCCATTCATAGAAAAGCAGTAAATTCTTTAACTTGGGATTCCTGGTTTTCTTTAGTTAATGTTTTGATGTTCAGACTACCTGTCCTTTGTTGCAAAACTTCTATGTAACCTGGCTCCTCCCCTTACCTCTTTGGAGAAGTTCTCTCAGGGTTACTTGAGATGCTGTCTCCTGGGCATGAAGTCCTAAAAAATTTCTACCGAATAAAATATAACTCACAGTTTTTAGGTTGTGAATATACTTTAAGTCCACACAATGACCTAGAATTCTTGGGTCCTTCAACTCACATACCATCGTCCACTGCTCAACAGTTATTAAATTTCAGGATTCTCAAAGTTGGGATGCTCTGAGGAGTGGTTGGGGCCCAGGAATCTGTAACTTAAAGCAAATCTTTCTTCCTAAAAGATTTCTACCGAATAAAATATAACTCACAGTTTTTAGGTTGTGAATATACTTTAAGTCCACACAATGACCTAGAATTCTTGGGTCCTTCAACTCACATACCATCGTCCACTGCTCAACAGTTATTAAATTTCAGGATTCTCAAAGTTGGGATGCTCTGAGGAGTGGTTGGGGCCCAGGAATCTGTAACTTAAAGCAAATCTTTCAGTAGAGTTTGAGTGAACAGGAAGGAAACCCCAATTTAGGCTCCATAGCCTCATAGCTTCTTTCTGAGCTTTCAGGTCTGAGGTACAAGAGGAGCCTTTTGAAGCAAATCTCTTCACATAGATACTTTTATCTGTGTGAAATCTCCATTTAAAACCCTTTTAGTCATGGATATGAAGCAAAGCTGGAAAGGGTGAAGCTTTTCAGAACCTGAAAAACAAGTTGTGTTAAAGCGAGTGAAGCCCTGCCCTCTCCCTCACTCAACCCTCAATCTGTCAGTACTCAATTTCTTTTTCCTGCCACCTCCCATTTCCGGCCATTTGGCTTGGCAGTATCATTTGTTGTGGCGGTGCAGTTGGGTCAAGTGAGACTAAGAAGGGGCAGTTTCTGGAGCTCTGTGTTTGCACACTCTGAGATTTTGGGTGCCTTTGGCTGAGGTGCCTTTGGAGTTGGCCCTGGGGGACACTGTGTGGAGCCACCTGCTGCTCTCTGCTGCCCTCTTGGTGAAATATTCTCACAAGTCTCTCCAGGCCATCTGTTTAAGACAGGATAAGTTGTGTGGTAGTTTGTTACACCCCAGTTGCGCTCATTTCACATGTTAGCAGGAGAAGGCGATGGCACCCCACTCCAGTACTCTTGCCTGGAAACTCCCATGGGTGGAGGAGCCTAGAAGGCAAGACTGAGCGACTTCACTTTCACTTTTCACTTTCATGTTTTTTTTTTTCTATGTATTTTCATAAGCTTCAGTGTCTAACGGCATTATTTCTAATAGACATGGAATGCCAAAGCTGTGATCCAGAATAAAATCCCAAACAAAAGACATAGAAGATCTGTGAAATTCCTGATGTGATTTCATAAGATTTTGTTTACTGGTTTTAAGTAAATAAAATAAAATGCTATCTTAAATCAAAACATACACATTAAATTCCAAGCAAATAAAATGGAATGATGAAATCTGAGTCAGTGACCAAGAAATATTTATTTTAGGCCTATTTTAAGTGCCCAGGGATGCACAGAAGACACAGAATAATCATCTCTGTCCATAAGGATCTTTGTATTTAGGTGGAGAAACATGCAGAGAAAATAATTCAAGAATAGTGTAGGGAAACACAAATTTCTTTTGACTGTAAAACATTAGCACAGTGTCAACCAAACTCATTGTAGATTCTGTTAGGAATGTGGAGCCCCAGTGGAACCAACAAACAAAAAATCAAAGAATAACCTTTCCGCTTTACAGACACATTTGACATTTTGCTGATTCTGAATAGTCTTGATTAAACTAAAGATACCGTTGGTCATGCTGAGAAGGAGTAACTCCCAACCCAGGCCAAAGGCACAGTAGGGAAAACATTCTGTCTTGGTAGGAAAATAAGATAAAAGATGAAACAATAAAACACTTTCCAGGTTCAACAAAGATCTGCATAAACTGAAGAAGCGAGGGGAGAACAAGACTGAATTATGAAAAGATCAAATGAAAAAGAATTGTGAACCAGCTTGTCTCTGTGACTCACCTGGGAGTGAAGTTGCTATCCATGAGACATTTCTGGAGGTTCTTGAACTCTAGTCAATCTTCCTCTAAAGCCTGTGTTCCCATATCTTTCATCTTCCCACGAACAGTCCCCGGAGGCATTGTTGGGAGGATAAAATGATGGAATTGCTCAAAGCTCTTCCAGGAGACAGAAGACATTAAGGAAGGAGAGGCAGAACAGGCAGATTCAAACTCCAAAAGCTCAAAGCTGCTGCAGGTCAAAAAAAGAGACAAGGGGGAGCTGGTAGGGAGGAGTGGGAGGGTGCCACAGTTCTAAAGCCCCCCCACCGATCAGCTGCCACCCTCTGTTGTCACAGTGAGATGTGGATATGCCTGGTCTCCACGGTTTCCAGAGGAGCCGGCAATCCAGCTGTTCATGTGAAAACATCTTTCACATGTGAAACACTGGTATTTAATTCGTTTGTTTTAAACAAATACTGTGTTGACTAACTAAAAATATTTCGAGTTAATAATTGACCTGTGGGTCAACAGGTTGCAAAATCTGAGATGGTGTGTCAGGTTGAGTGGTCCTTCTGACTTGAAGGTTTATGTCTTACTTTTACTCAAGAAACCCTCTAGGGAGAAAAGTGTTATATTCCTTTGTGTTAGTGACTTACAGAAGGTGAGTGAAGCTTTTGAGAGAGAGAATGGTAATGGGTTAAAGCCTTGGAAATTGTGTGGGTCTCAATCACAGGAGCCCAAAATAACCATTGACTCCAGGGTAACCTCCTTGCAGTCTGTCCCCCTAGAGTGTCAGCACTGGTAGGCAGAAGTGGGCTTAATGGTCCTTAGAATGCAGTTGCCAGTAGTGGAGGACAAGGCAGAAACTGAGTGTGTGAGGAATAGTCAAATGTTGTCTAAGACGTTTAATGTAGATTGAGCTATGTGTAATATTATATTGTTTTTGACCTCAAAAAGTCAGTGTACTTTTGTGACTGGCTCAAAGTCATTTTCTTTCTCAGATACTAACCCAGGTAAGCATGGTTGGCCTCGAGCTTCAGAAGATATTCTGGGGGGAATTAACATGATAAATTAAAAAAAAAAGTGTGAGCAAAAGAATCTAGGTTTGAAAACTGGCATTGCCATTTTCTACCTTTGCCTCATCTGTGCAATAGGGCTAAAAGTAGAACCTTCTATACAGTCAGCAAAAACAAGACCAAGAGCTGACTATGGCTCAGATCATGAACTCCTTATTGCCAAATTCAGACTTAGATCGAAGAAAGTGGAGAAAACCACTAGACCATTCAGGTATGACCTAAATCAAATCCCTTACGATTATACAGTGAAAGTGAGAAATAGATTTAAGGAACTAGATCTGATAGACAGAGTGCCTGATGAACTATGGACAGAGGTTCATGACATTGTACAGGAGACAGGGATCAAGACCATCCCCAAGAAAAAGAAATGCAAAAAAGGAAAATGGTTGTCTGAGGTCTTACAAATAGCTGTGAAAAGAAGAAAAGCAAAAAGCAAAGTAGAAAAGGAAAGATAAACTCATTTGAATGCAGAGTTCCAAAGAATAGCAAGGAGAGATAAGAAAGCCTTCCTCAGTGATCAGTGCAAAGAAAAAGGAAAATGGTAGAATGGGAAAGACTAGAGCTCTCTTTAAGAAAATTAGAATTACCAAGGGAAGATTTCATGCAAAATGGGCACAATAACGGACAGACATAGTATGGACCTAACAGAAGCAGAAGATATTAAGAAGAGGTGGCAAGAATACACAGAAGTATACAAAAAAGATCTTTGTGACCTAGATAATCACGATGGTTTGATCACAAACCTAGAGCCAGACATTCTGGAACGTGAAGTCAAGTGAGCCTTCGAAAGCATCACTACGAACAAAGCTAGTGGAGCTGATGGAATTCCAGTTGAGCTATTTCAATTTCTAAAAGATGATGCTGTGTAAGTGCTGCACCGTCAGCAAATCTGGAAAACTCAGCAGTGGCCACAGGACTGGAAAAGGTAGTTTTCATTCCAATCTCAAAGAAAGGCAATGCCAGAGAAGGCTCAAACTACAGCACAATAGCACTCATCTCACATGCTAGTAAAGTAATACTCAAAGTTTTCCAAGCCAGGCTTCAGAAATACATAAACTGTGAACTTCCAGATGTTCAAGCTGGTTTTAGAAAAGGCAGAGGAACCAGAGATCAAATTGCCAACATTTGCTGGATCATCAAAAAAGCAAGAGAGTTCCAGAAAAAACATCTATTTCTGCTTTATGACTATGCCGAAGCCTTTGATTGTGTGGATCACAATAAACTGTGGAAAATTCTGAAAGAGATGGGAATACCAGACCACCTGACCTGCCTCTTGAGAAACCTGTATGCAGATTAGGAAGCAACAGTTAGAACTGAACATGGAACAACAGATTGGTCCCAAATAGGAAAAGGAGTATGTCAAGGCTGTATATTGTCACCCTGCTTGTTTAGCTTATATGCAGAGTACATCATGAGAAACGTTGGCCTGGATGAAGCATCAGCTGGAATCAAGATTGCCAGGAGAAATATCAATAACTTTAGATATGCAGATGACACCACACTTATGGCAGAAAGTGAAGAAATAAAGAGCCTTTTAATGAAAGAGGAGAGTGAAAAAGTTGGCTAGAGCTCAACACTCAGAAAACTAAGATCATGGCATCTGGTCCCATCACTTCATGGTAAACAGATAGGAAAACAGTGGAAACGGTGGCTGACTTTTTTTTCTGGGCTCCCAAATCACTGAAGATGGTGACTGCAGCCATGAAATTAAAAGATGCTTATTCCTTGGTAGGAAAGTTATGACCAACTTAGACAGCATATTAAAAAGCAGAGCTATTACTTTGTCAACAAAGGTCTGTTTAGTCAAGACTACTCCAGTGTAGGAGTTGGACTATAAAGAAAGCTGAGCACATTAGAATTGTTGCTTTTGAACTATGGTGTAGGAGAAGACTCTTGAGAGTCCCTTGGACTGCAAGGAGATCCATTCAACCCATCCTAAAGGAGCTCAGTCCTCAGTGTTAACTGGAACGATTGATGCTGAAGCTGAAACTCTAATACTTCGGCCACCTGATGGGAAGAGCTGACTCATTTGAAAAGACCTCGGTGCTGGGAAAGATTGAGGGCAGCAGGAGAAGGGGATGACAGAGCATGAGATGGCCGGATGGCATCAGCGACTCAATGGACAGGAGTTTGGGTAAACTCCAGGAGCTGGTGATGGACAGGGAGGCCTGGCATGTTGCAGTCCATCGGGTCGCAAAGAGCTGGAGACGACTGAGGGACTGAACTGAACCTTCTATTGGCATTGTGAGTACAAAAGGAGGCATTGAACGCGACACTTAAGAATGGTGCTGGGCTGTTAGTAAGGGAAAGTTATGACTTCTTGTTCTCTTTCTCCACTTCTCTTGATGTGTTTGCTTATGTTCAAATTGCTGTAGAATTGTACTCATTTCACATGCTAGCAAAGTTATGCTCAAAATCCTTCAAGTTAGGCTTTAGTAGTATGTGAACCAAGAAATTCCAGATGTAGGAGTTGGATTTAGAAAAGGCAGAGGAACCAGAGTTTGAATTGCCAATATCCATTGGATCAGAGAAAAAGCAAGGGAATTCCAAAAAAAAATCTGTTTCTGCTTCATTGACTATGCTAAAGCCTTTGACTATGTGGATCACAGTAAACTGTGGAAAATTCTTAAAAAGTTGGGAGTACCAGACCATCTTACTTACCACCTGGGAAACCTGTATGCAGAACAAGAAGCAGTTAGAAGCTAACATGAAACAACAGACTAGTTCAAAATTGAGAAAGGAGTGCGTCAAGACTGTAAATTGTCTCCTTGCTTGTTTAGCTTATATGCAGAATACATCATGCAAAATGCCAGGCGGGATGACTTACAAGCTGGAATAAAGATTGCCAGGACAAATATTAACAACCTCAGATATGCAGATGATACCACTTTAATGGCAGAAAGTGAAGAGAAACTAAAGAGCCTCTTGAAGGTGAAAGAGTAGAGTGAAAAATCTGGCGTAAAGCTCAACTTTTAAAAAACTAAAATCATGGCATCCAGTCCCATCTCTTCATGGAAAATAGATGGGGAAACAGTGGGAACAGTGACAGACTTTATTTTCTTGAGCTGCAAAATCACTGCAGATGGTGACTGTAGCCTTGAAATTAAAAGATGCTTATTCCTTGGAAGGAAACCTATGACCAACCTAGACAGCATATTAAAAAGCAGAGACATCACTTTGCCAACAAATGTTTGTTTAGTTGAAACTATGGTTTTTTCAATAATCCTATATGGATGTGAGAGTAAAGAAGGCTGAGCACCAAAGAACTGATGCTTTTGAACTGTGGTGTTGGAGAAGACTCTTGAGAGTTCCTTGGACAGCAAGGCTATCACCAGTCAATCTTAAAAGACATCACCCTGAATATTCATTGTAAGGACTGATGCTGAAGTGAAGCTCCAATTCTTTAGTCACCTAATGCAAAGAGCCAACTCATTGGAAAAGACTCTGATGCTGGGAAAGATCGAGAGCAACTGGAGAAGGGGGCGACAGAGGATGAGATGGTTGATTGGCCTCATTGATTCAGTGGACATGAATCTGAGCAAACTCAGGGAATAGTGAAAGACAGGGAAGCCTGGTGTGTTGCATTTCATGGGGTCACAAGGGGTTGGACATGAGCGTGACTGAACACCAGAAGTCTTCCCTTGGGATACCTTGCTCAGTATAGCTTTCTCTTGCCAGCACTTCAGTGTGACCTATTCATCTCCTAATCCAATTTTTTTCTCATCAGCAATCTTAATTGTCACATGAAATGCAGTTGGATAAATTATAACTGAGACCAGTTTACTAGGTGACTTATCTCTGTGGTATTTGCATTTTAAATAAAACACTTGAGGAAGCAATCTTTTGTTTCCCATATCTACCTGATGGCAAGAAATACCAAGGCTGTCCAGCCTCCTAATCCTGTCCTTGGACATTCAGGTTTAGATGGTCCAGAATGGGCTCTGAGGACCTGTATTTTAAATAAACACCTCAGGAGTTATTATTTGGGGGCAAGTTAAAAAAAAAACTAAGCTAAATAATGCAACTTTTGATGATGACATGCTATCCTCTATAACTGGTGTCTTTTCTTCTTCTTTCTTATGAGAGAGTTTGTTCTAATGGCCCTGAAATCACAAACATGGACAAATGTGTTATCCATCTACACAGATAAACTGAGATCTTAATTTTGAAATTAAACTGTGAAACTTCAAAAATTTTAAGTTACTCTGTCATGAAGTCTACAAGAGAAGGATCTTGCTTGTGATCATTGCTAATAAAAGTACTCTTTACGTGTGTGCATGTTTAGTCGCTTCGGTCATGTCCAGCTTTTTGCGACCATATGGAGTGTGGCCCGTCAGGCTCCTCTGTCCATGCAAGAATTCTCCAGGCAGGAATACTGGAGTGGGTTGCCAGGTCCTCCTCCAGGGGACCTTCCTGACCCAGGGATCTAACCCATGTCTCTGTGTCTCCCAGATTGGCAGGCAGGTTCTTTACCACTAGTGCCACCTGGGAAGCCCCAGTTTTCAGATGAGTGGCATTCAAAGTGAAGAGGTACAGTAGCACTTGCTTCATCTGGAGACTTATTAGACATGTAGTTCCTCAGGCTTCACCTTGGACCTCTGCATTTTAAACTATTCTTGGGAGATTCACAGGTATAATAAAGTTTGAGGAGCATAGCCTTGGAGCATGCAAAAACCTTGCTGACACATTTAATTTACTCAATGTGATGTGATTAACAGTGATATTAAAAAATGCTACCTCCCGTATTTTTGTGATTAATTTGGTGTTTGACAATATCAATTTATTTATCTTTAATTCAGTTTTATATTGGAATATAGTTGATTAACAATTGTGTGTTTGTTTCAGGTACAACAAAGTGATTGTTATTCA
The DNA here is from genome assembly GCA_006408675.1 of Madoqua kirkii. Taxonomy (NCBI): domain Eukaryota; kingdom Metazoa; phylum Chordata; class Mammalia; order Artiodactyla; family Bovidae; genus Madoqua; species Madoqua kirkii. The sequence goes on along the minus strand of SJYC01005547.1, from coordinate 4,014 downwards.
TATATCCATTCTTGGTTTTTTTCCTGTATAGGTTATTACAGAATATTGAGTAGGGTTGCCTTCTGCTCTATGTCGACTTAAGAAATAGTCAAAACCTGAAAGTATAGAGATTTGTTTTATTTGGTAGGAATTCTTAGGGCTTCAACCCTGGGAGGCAGCATCTCAAGTAGCCATGAGGAACTGCTCCAAGGATGTAGGAGAAGGAGTTGCGTTATATAAAAGTTTGCAGCAAGGGCCAGGTAATGTGAATATCAAAAGATTATTATTAAATAAGGAAAATCAGATATCTCAAATTAAGGAATTTAGCTTAACTCTTCTATGTTTGGGAAGATGCAAGTGTCTGGGTGCACTGAAATAATTTCTTTCGTATGCATCTCAGCTATCTGGGGCCAAAATCCTGCTTCTTGATTATTCACATCCTTAAGTACTTGTTTATTGTAGAGAATGGTGTCAGCTGGCAGCTGCTGGATTGCAAGTATTGTTCTTCCTCTTGAGGGCCCTCTGGGCTTATAAATTCACATTTGGAAGGCTGAAATCACTGAAGGCGGTTACATCCTTTTATATTGATATGGCAGGAGATATTTCATTTCACATATACAGTAGACATTATCATTTTGGATGGAAAAAATTTTATTGTACACTTCTGTCTGTAAAGAATCTCTCCTGTACTTTAAAACATCTTCCATGTGTGTGATACTTTAAACTGTGCACTTTAATAAAAAAAAAACCACGTAGATAATCACTATGAAAGCTAGCTTAGCAAAGTTCTAAGCATGGCTTCCAAATGTGGCAACTTAGGAAAAGCAGACCAGCATGATCTATTTTGATGTATCTGGGGTTTCCTTGCAGACTCTGTCCTAACCACCACTATAACTTTTTAATGAAAATTTACAGAAGGAAAAATGAAATCTAATTCAGATAAGTGATGTTTATTTACTATAGTATGCATTTTTTCATGTTTAATAGGAAGAGCTGTTTACAGTTTTAACAAATCAAGCTGACTTAGATGCATGCGATAAAAATTCATATTGTCTTTATGAAAGTGAAGAAAGTGAAAGACGCTCAGTCGTGTCCGACTCTTTGCGACCCCATGGACTGTACAGTCCGTGGATTTCTCCAGGCCCGAATACTGGAGCGGGTAGCCTTTCCCCTCTCCAGGGCAACTTCCTGACCCACTGGCATTGCAGGTGGATTCTTTATCAGCTGGGCCTCAAGGGAAGTCCATCGTCTCTATGGCTTCTTAATTTTTACCTTTATTCACCTGCTTCCTGCCCCCATCCCTCTCTTGTAGGGTATGTCCCACATACAGTAATTAGTTATTTAATATTTGTTGAAATTGAAATGCGTTTCACTCATAGACTCTCCCTTTAATCTCTTGGTCCCAGATCAGTCTTTTCAGTCTAAATACACACACTAGTGGTCCACACCATTTTTAAATGCGGAAGAGTGAGTCAGCTCTCTGTGGACACTCATTAAACACTCACTAAAGATTATGCTGTTTTTACAGAGAACATTTCTTTGAGGAGAAACATGAACAGGACAACATGTTTACATGAATTTTTAGTCTATTTGTAGTTTGTTTGACATGCATTAGCCTCTAAACGACTCAAATGAAACACGTTATTTCACTTAGGAAGAAGAGGCTACTGAGTCAGTGTCCAGAGAACATACCAGAAGGCTAATAAGTTTCTTTGGGTCATCCACACATTCAATGGAACATACACTGGGAGAGAGGGTGTTGCGTGTAATTTTAATTATCAGGAACCTCACAGTTTAAATAAGGGCAACCACAAATCACTGATATTGCTGTCATACTTTCATAAAACATGACTTCTCTTTCTACTCATATTTCGAAGTCAGATCTATATGAAGAATTGGCATGTTTAAAATTAAGATTTTAGCTAATACAACCAGCAACCTAGAAATAGAATTGTTATTGCTTTTAAGAGTCAAAATGGATTGGGTATGTCTTTATCCTCAGAATATTGTTAGCATGACTCTTATAAAGTTCAAGGTATGGTGAGGTGCAAAGCATACAGTCAGCATAAATCAGGATGGTACATAGATGGCATCATGCATATAAATATAGCTATTGTCTCATTTTACGATAACCATGAAATTTTTCATGCTTTTTCACTTCCACATGTGTCTATGTTTTTTTTAAAAAACTCTACTTTTAGAAATTTAAAAAGTTTTGAAATTATAAACATGTGGAGGAAGGATTTTCTTGAAAATGTTTTAATTTCATGGTATTATACTTTCAGAATACCTTACTTTAAAAAATCAAATTACCTATGTATTTCAGCACAGAGTAGACGTAAGTTCATTACATGGTAAAATGACAAGACCACTGTTTTTACAATGATCTTGGACATTTAGTTTCTAAGTGAATAGGAAAGTATTGAAAAAATATTTTATATGAGAAATATGATAAAAATTGTTTTCATACTTTTCTAGATTGGAAGAAAATGTGATACATAATTATACTATCATGAATTTTAACCCTAACTTTTCCTTTTTGTGTTTTTGCTGCATTGCTTGACATGCAGGATTTCATTTCCCCAGTCAGGGATGGAACGCACACCTCTGCAGTGGAAATGCAGTCTTAACTACTGGACTTCCAGGGAAGTCCCTTAACCTTAATTTTTTTTAATGAAAAAAGGCTGCATGTGGTGATGTAAGGTTGAGAATGCCTTATGAACTCATTGGATCTATTGCTTCCTCAAAGAAGCCTATCTGTGCTGATAAGTAGCCGCTAGATTAGGGAACTCTTGGACACTCTAAGTGTGACTGTGCTGTGCGTGTGCTTAGTGGCTCAGTCGTGCCCAACTCTTTGTGACCCCATGGACTGTAGCCCACCAGGCACCTCTGCCAATGGCGATTTTCCAGGCAGGAATACTGGAGTGGGTTGCTATGCCCTCTTTCAGGGAATCTTCCCAACCCAGGGGTCAAACCCAGGTCTCCTTCATTGCAGGCTGATTCTTTACCATCTGAGCCTCCAGGGAAGTTCAAGAATACTGGAGTGGGTAGCCTATCCCTTGTCCAGGGGAGTCTTCCTGACACAGGAATTGAACCAGGGTCTCCTGCACTGCAGGCAGATTTTTACTGGCTGAGCTACCAGGGACTCAGTGTGACTCAGTTCAGTTCAGTTCAGTCGCTCAGTTGTGTCCGACTCTTTGTGACCCCGTGAATCATGGAATGCCAGGCCTCCCTGTCCATCACCAGCTCCCAGAGTTCACTCAGACTCACGTCCATCGAGTCAGTGATGCCATCCAGCCATCTCATCCTCTGTTGTCCCCTTCTCCTCCTGCCCCTAATCCCTCCCAGCATCAGGGTCTTTTCCAATGAGTCAACTCTTCGCATGAGATGGCCAGAGTACTGGAGTTTCAGCTTTGGCATCATTCCTACAAAAAAATCCCAGGGCTGATCTCCTTCAGAATGGACTGGTTGGATCTCCTTGCAGTCCAAGGGACTCTCAAGAGTCTTCTCCCACACCACAGTTCAAAAGCATCAATTCTTCGGCGCTCAGCCTACTTCACAGTCCAACTCTCACATCCATACATGACCACAGGAAAAATCATAGCCTTGACTAGATGGACCTTCGTCGGCAAAGTAATGTCTCTGCTTTTGAATATACTATCTAGGTTGGACATAACTCTTTTTCCAAGGAGTAAGCATCTTCTAATTGTCATGGCTGCAGTCACCATCTGCAGTAATTTTGAAGCCCAGTTAAACAAAGTCTGACACTGTTTCCACTGTTTTCCCATCTATTTCCCATGAAGTGATGGGACTGGATGCCATGATCTTTGTTTTCTGCATGTCGAGCTTTAAGCCAACATTTTTGCTTTCATATTTCACTTTCATGAAGAGGCTCTTTAGTTCTTCTTCACTTTCTGCCATAAGGGTGGTATCATCTGCATATCTGAGGTTATTGATATTTCTCCCGGCAATCTTGATTCCAGCTTGTATTTCTTCCAGTCCAGCATTTCTCATGATGTACTCTGCATATAAGTT
>SJYC01005545.1:0-29155 GCA_006408675.1 Madoqua kirkii | reverse complement strand
ATAAAACAGATATTTTTCTGGAACTCTCTTGCTTTTTTGATGATCCAGCAAATGTTGGCAATTTGATCTCTGGTTCCTCTGCCTTTTCTATAACCAGCTTGAACATCTGGAAGTTCACGGTTCACGTATTGCTGAAGCCTGGCTTGGAGAATTTTGAGCATTACTTTACTAGCATGTGAGATGAGTGCAATTGTGCTGTAGTTTGAGCATTCTTTGGCATTGCCTTTCTTTGGGATTGGAATGAAAACTGACCTTTTCCAGTCCTGTGGCCACTGCTGAGTTTTCCAATTTGCTGGCATATTGAGTGCAGCAGTTTCACAGCATCATCTTTCAGGATTTGAAACAGCTCCACTGGAATTCCATCACCTCCACTAGCTTTGTTCGTAGTGATGCTTTCTAAGGCCCCCTTGACTTCACATTCCAAGATGTCTGGCTCTAGATTAGTGATCACATCATCTTGATTATCTGGTTCGTGAAGATCTTTTTTGTACAGTTCTTCTGTGTATTCTTGCTGCCTCTTCTTAATATCTTCTGCCTCTGTTAGGTCCTATTATCGAGCCCATCTTTGCATGAAATGTTCCCTTGGTATCTCCAATTTTCTTGAAGAGATCTCTAGTCTTTCCCATTCTGTTGTTTTCCTCTGTTTCTTTGCATTGATCTCTGAAGAAGGCTTTCTCATCTCTTCTTGCTGTTCTTTGGAACTCTGCAATCAGATGCTTATATCTTTCCTTTTCTGCTTTGCTTTTCGCCTCTGTTCTTTTCGCAGCTATTTGTAAGGCGTCCCCAGACAGCCATTTTGCTTTTTTGTATTTCTTTTCCATGGGGATGGCCTTGATCCCTGTCTCCTGTACAATGTCACAAACCTCCGTCCATAGTTCATCAGGCACTGTATCAGATCTAGGCCCTTAAATCTATTTCTCACTTCCACTGTATAATCATAAAGGATTTGATTTAGGTCATACCTCAATGGTCTAGTGGTTTCCCCTACTTTCTTCAACTCGAGTCTGAATTTGGTAATAAGGAGTTCATGATCTGAGCCACAGTCAGCTCCTGGTCTTGTTTTCATCAACGGTATAGAGCTTCTCCATCTTTGGCTGCAAAGAATATAATCAATCTGATTTTGGTGTTGACCATCTGGTGATGTCCATATGTAGAGTCTTCTCTTGTGTTGTTGAAAGAGGATGTTTGCTATGACCAGTGCATTTTCTTGGCAAAACTGAGCTGGCGCACTGAGTGCAGGTGGCGCACTGAGTGCAGCCGAGAGGAACTACCCCACCTCTGAGGTCAGGGGCAGCGGCCTAGAGTACCAGGCTGCGACGGCACAGGAACGGCCGAGAGGAGATACCCCGCGTCGGAGATCAGGGGCGGCCAGGAGAAGCCACGTCGCTCCCGAGGCCAGGGGCGGTGACCCTGAGGAGCCATCCCGAGCTGGAGGCTAGGGGAGGTGGCTGGGAGGAGCCACTCACGCCCGAGGGCTAGGCCGGCAGCCAGGAGGAGCAACCGGAGGAACGGTGGCTGCGCAGGCGCAGGAGGGCATAGAGGAGCTATACAACATTGAATTTCAGGAATTATGTTAGTAGACTGCTATATTCCAAAAGTTGGAGTTCGGCTTGTGCATTTTTCTGGACTAAACAGCTAATTTAGATCTAATTTTAAGCACAGCTTGTGAAGATGAATGGTATCCCTATTCATTCAAGTACTTTACTATGCATGTTAAATCAGTCGTGTCCTACTCTGTGCAACCTCAAGGACTGTAGCTCACCAGGCTCCTCTGTTCATGGGATTCTCCAGGCAAGAATACTAGAGTGGGTTGCCATGCCCTTCTCCAGGGGATCTTGCTGACCCAGGGATGGAATCTGCATCTCTTACATCTCCTGCATTGGCAGACAGGTTCTTTACCACTAGCGCCTCCTGGGAGAAGGATGGCTAATGTTTCTACATGTACAGTCAGTTCCCTTGCTCAGTCATGCCTGACTCTTTGCGACCCCATGGACTGCAGCATGCCAGGCTTCCCCGTCCATCACCAGCTCCCAGAGCTTGCTCAAACTCATGTCCATCGAGTCAGTGAAATTCTCTCATCTTTCAAGAAGTTAACTTAGAATTTTGCATGTGTGAGAAAACTTTAGTGTGAGCTTCTCAGTCTTCCTGGTTCCATTCCACCCACCACTTCTCTCAAGTATAGTAACATACACACCCCCATCCCACCCCAAGTTACTCATCTGGGTGAAGGAAGGGATGGCTGGGATTGCAACCTAATCCAAAACCTTTTAACCAAATTGTAGAGAATGAAAGGCGATACAAATGTGATTTCCATTCAGGCTGACAACTGCTGGGAGATAATAGCCACAAGCACACACTGCAAAGTTTACGAGCTTCAGTCAAGCTGTTGAATAAAATGTATCTACCAGTGCTGGAGAAAAGAAATATCCAGTGTTCTAATTTAGGTGAAAACACTTGAGGGTAAGGAGTTGGAGTTGATCAAACAAGGTGTGGAATTATCAGATTTTACTGATGCAGTCGAGCTTTTGAAGAGCCATTTCAACATCTTAAGTCATAAATGTATCCAGAGGATATATTGCTTGACTCAGATCACAGGTATATGGGAAGAGAACTCCGGTCTACACTCTGAGTCAATTGCTAGGCCAGTGGTTTTTAACATGAGAAAAAGTTTCTTGCCTCTCTAATTCGCTGAGAGAAAGCCTTGACTATTGTTGCTGGGGCAAACAGCAACTGAGAGCCAGTGTAAAGCAGGAAAGTTTCCTATCTCCTTTCCCCAGTGTGGTCCTCAGAAGAGACGTTCCCCAAACAAGTCTTCAAATATGAGCTTTTTAAGTACCCGTGGAAGCATGCTCAGTTGTACAGTCATGTTGGATTCTTCGTGACTCCATGGACTTAGCCTGCTAGCCTCCTCTGTCCGTGGAATTCTCCAGGCAAGAACACTGGAGCGGGTTGCCATTTTCTTCTTCGGGGGATCTTCCCGACCCAGGGATTGAACCCATGTCTCCGGCATCTCCTGCACTGGTAGGCTGGTTCCTTACCATTGAGCTCCCTGGGAAGCCATTTTAAAGTACTCATAATAATCTATAATTTCAAGCCTTTAAAGGTCATTCTGGGAAGGAGGTTTAAGATGAGAGAGTTCTTTTTCCTTTTGAAAGAAGAAACCTCTAGTTTTCCAAACATTTCATAAACCTCTGGAACTCGTTGGAATGAGCCAGAAGTGGAAAAAGTAACTGGAACTTTTTGGGAAAAATTAGTGGTAGCAGTTGAAAAGAGCATTTTTCAGTACTCCAGACAGCAAGGAAGTCTGGACACTGCTGAACAGGCAGAGTGGGTTCAGCTGGGGCATTGCTCATTAGGTAGCCTGGTTGAGAAGTGCCAGGGCTGGTTTAGTTTCCTAGAATTACCACAGCTAATTACCACAAGTGAGAGGGCATAAGGCAATTGACTTTTATTCTTTCACAGTTCTTGAGGCTGGAAGTCTAAAATCAAGGTGTTGGTGGGGCCAAGTTCTTACTGAAGGCTCTAGGGGAGACTTTCTCGTGCTTTCCTTTAGCTTGTAGATGCACCTGCCAAGCACTACCTCTGTCTTCTCCTGGCGTTCTCTTTTCTATGTGGTGATGTCTGTCCTCTTGAGCATGTAATCAGTCTAACTCAGAAGTGCTCTCACACACAGTGACATCATGTGGGTCTGGACACAGGCATCTGTATTCCCTTGAATACTGGAATTCCCGATGGTTTTAATTATCCCTTATTCCTAGGACTGAAAGCCTATGGGTTTTCAAAGAATTCCACTGACATTGTAGAACTATCAACATACAAGGTGGCTTAAATCTATTAACAGCTGTGTAGATTCCCTGGTGGCTCAAATATAAAGGATCCGCCTGCAATATGGGAGATCTGGGTTTAATCCCTGGGTCAGGAAGATCCCCTGGAGAATGGAATGGCTACCCACTCCAGTATTCTTGCCTGGAGAATTCCATGGACAGAGGGGCCTGGAGGGCTATACTCCATAAGGTCACAAAGAGTCAGACATGACTGAGCGACTAACACTCACTTTCACAGATCTGACAGATACAAAATACATTCAACTTTTTCTTTTGGAGAACTAATAAAATTCTACACAAGCCAAGATGAAATGTGAGCACGTCATTTCCTCCATCTTCAATACCCTTAAGCTGGAAAAGGGGATCAGTCCCATCTGAATGAGACTTCACACTCATATATGAGACGTTGCTTCATCAGATGTCACTCTTAAAGGTGAAAATAGACAGATGTTTCACCCAGCCTCCTCATCAGCTTTTCCTTGGCTCTCCTGCCCCTCTCCCATCATCAGCTGTTTTCAGTCCTTGAGAGAGACCTTTGTTCAATCCACAGTTGAATTCATGGACCATGTTTATCTGAAGCTTCTGGACATCATCATAATCCTAGGGGAAATCTTGAGATATTCAAGTGTTGTTTGGTTTAAGTATTTATAGTGAGCCACATAGACAGCATATTTGAATGAGGAATCACATGTTAATTTTAAACATCAGGTGAATAACATCAAATAACTGGAAATGTTTGTTTCTTGTGCATATAATCCCTGAATCAAATTTGAGTGTTAATATATTAACAGACTGCTGTGCAATGTGCAATGTTCCTGCTGTGCAGGAAATAAAGTAGCTTTTTTTTTATTAAGTAAAAGCTATTGTAAAATATATGCTACCATTTTTAGTTTCCTTCTGAGAACTTAGCAAAACTGAAATAGCATTAGCCAATTATTAAAAAATTTTAAAGCAATATTAACCTTTATTGCATGAGAACTTTATTAGAACCTGCATCATTAAATGCAAATTGTTTCAAAAAGAGTTCAGTTTATTTTCCTGCCTGTTCTTTGAGCTAATCTGGGCCTATGTTCAGGTGTAAACATAATCCAGTTCCCAGGTCAAGAAGGGCATGACATGGCAGGTCTTCACTTTGGCAAGAACTGAGTTTAATTGTGTTGGCAATGGCTTGGACTAAGCCAGGCCTCCTTAGTTGGGGCTGTAGTTAATTCTGGTTCTCTTCCCAGGGAGCTTGCTTCTGTTCTCTGCACCTCCAGGGCTGGTTGTCAGGGCCCTGTTGTGAGTGTATCCACCTCCCAGGACCAAGACATCACCAGCTTCCCTATTGCTCTGGCCGGTGCTTTGCTCCACTTCCAGTCCTCATTGCCATGCAAACCACCTTGCTCATGTTGTTGTTGTTTAGTTGTTAAGTCATGTCCGACTCTTTGTGACCTCATGGACTGTAGCCTGCCATGCTCCTCTGTCCATGAGATTATTCCAGAAAGAATACTGGAGTGGGTTGTTATTTTCTTCTCTGGGCTGGACGAGCTAGGAAGCCTTAAATTCCCATGAAATATAAAGAAATGCTCTATCATATGAGGCATAGAAGATAGAGAAACCTATAAACAGACAAGTCTCCTATAATGCTATTGTTTTTACGCTGTACAGACTAGAAGGCAGAGCTGCTGCCTCGCACAGTCTCTAGGGGCTTATCTTTATAACATGGTCCATATGAGTATTGTCCATACGAACTGTACCTTCTAGATTTCTGCAGTGAAAACCTGAGCAGTCATAGCTGTGCTCTAATACAAGAAATATGGCGATAGAGATGAATGTGACTTTCTGAAATATAAGAGAATTATCTCTATTTTGTCAGCATCTGACTCATAGTTCAGGTATAGAATTGACTTATTCCTTCTTTCCTTCATCTGGCATCACTCATTTCATCTAGTTGATTTTGTTTTCCTCTGAATCTCTTTATTTTGTGGCTAATCCTAAAATATCTGTTGCTGGAGGATCACATTTTAAATAATAAAGACACAATAATCTGCTTTCCTTAGGGGGCCTCAAGCTCTCTTTTACAGTTCTTTTGGAACTATATCTAAAATCTGCGACATTTATTGAAACAGCTGGTTATATAAGTGGGATGCCCTCTTCAGCAGTAAATGTGGATGCAGCCTCTACATGTGTACACACCTGTGGAGGGGAGCAAACAGTCCTGAAAGCCAGCATAGTAAGCTTTCAGTTTCCACTTGCATTCTCTCTGCACAGTATCTGAAAACACCGAGGAAGGGCACTTATTCCAGGCAACTGCCCTGATGTAATCAGGGCATAGCTCCTCTAAACTTAACTCCTCTTAAGTTCCCTTCTTGTCATGCCATCTTATGAATTTCTATCTCAGTATAATCTCTCTCTCTCTCTCTTTTTCTTTTGGTAGAGGGATCTGGTTTTTGTGGAAGCTAGCTAAAAAATGCACTGTTGCATCTGCATAGTTTCACCTCCCTACTCAAAGATCTGGAATTCTTCTTATGTAGCAGAAGAACAAAGTTTAAGTCATTTAGAAGGAATTCAATAGACTGGCCGGTGAAAATGCAAGTTGTCAAAATAAGAAAACAGGACTGGAACTGTATCCACCAAGATTGGCATGCCAAGTTTTGCTGAAAATCAGTTGGATAAAAGTCAAGAGTAACCAAGAAGATGTGGCTCAAAACTTGAGTGGAAAATGTTGTCTTGTGGGACACGTTAAATGGGATACGATAAAACCTCGTATCAAGGTTTGGAGCCTGACGTCCTGTGCTGCACCTGCCAGATGGGTGCTCATCTCTTGCTGTTTTCCATTTTGCTGAATCAGCGACACTCAGCCCCACACTCAGAGGCAGACCCGAGCTGCATCAGATTCGGACTATTGACTCAACTGTGCCAGTTGAGGCTTGGCCAGTGTCAAATGAGGCAGCTTGGCGTGAGATCCTATTCAGCTGGAGGAGTGGCTAGGAAATTAAGGTCATAGAATAAGAAGGAAACAATGAGTGTGAATGAGAGCTGAGCTCACGTGCAGACATAAGGACTGCGGGGGCCCCCGGGGGTGGTGATTGCAGCTGGACCACGGGTATCTTTGGTTGAAGTGAACTGGGTAACCTCTGCCTGTCACAGCAACCCAGCTTTCACGTGTGACCTCACCAGTCAGCAGTCATGGATCTCAAATCTGATCATGGACACTGGTTTCATTGCCTTCAGTTAGGAAAGACCTCAGGATCTGCCTTGTGCAAAAGCCAGATTAGCCAAAGCCAATGGCTAATCAGCCAAAGCCAGTGGAAAGTGAAGGATGACTGTGGAAAAAGCAAAGATCAGGTTGCATGAACCTTGGCTGCCGAGTGTCTTTCTCTCCACATGCTTCTTCCTTTTAGGAGAGTTCTGCCTTCCTCCAAATTGAAACTAGGCCCTAATGAGGACGGATGACAATCAGTTAAGGCAAAAATGAATGACTGACATTGCTTGCAAACCACGACCCAGATTCTAGGCACACCAACACTTTTAAATCTTGAACAATTACGTGAACATGCTTATTTTAAAGTTGAGCAGACAGGCTGACGGCAGAAAATCCTGAGACATTAAGCAAGGGAGCTCCTGAAATTTGTAAGTACATCCATTTGAAGACTATGAGGGTGTGCCTGCATGCAGGCTTGGCAGCTGTGGCTCTGTGGCTAGAGAGTATTCAGACTAACCATGAATGGGAAGAGTTGATAATTTAGGGCAGAGCACAGTGCATTCAGTTCAGCACACAGTGAGTAAGATGGCAGGATATAATGCCCACTGTGCCCATATGCTCTATGGATCTAGTATACTAGTAAACTGGAAAAGTTATCTCCTCTGTTTGTGTAAGCATGCCATTGATATTCCTCATCCCCAAATACATTCCAGCTGTTTATTTTGCATGCTTCCTGAAAACAAAATCTCAGACTGCCAGGAAGATTTTGCTACTTTATGACACGACTGCCAGCATTTCATTAGAACCATATTTAGTTGCATACCTTTGGAAGAATTTTATACACAAAGAAAAGTACGCTGAATGAATTCTTTATAGGTTGATGCATTTTAACAAATAACAATTAACTTGAAAGAGGATCAAAATTCTCTAAAGGTAACATTATTTCATGACTCAGTATTTACCTATACAAGAAACTAAAAATAGCTTATTGCAAAAAAAATAAGGTTGACTGAATGTTTGGTTTCTATGCTGCCACATAGACATAATTTAAAAGTTTTAAGAGGAAAACTCTCAAAGACAGCATGAAATCAAATTCTTCATGCTGTTAACAGGGGCCAGACACTGGTGGTAAGAAGCTTGGTATTAGCAAGATCATTGTGTATATATCAAGTTTATTATTTAACAGTAGCAACAGTTTGTATTTTTAAGTTGGTTTTGCGACTATTTGTTAGTCCCTGAAAGTGTTAGTCTGCTCCATTGTGTCCACCTTTGCGACTTCATGGACTGTAGCCTGCTAGAATCCTCTGTCAGCGAATTCTCCAGGCAAGAAGCGGTTGCCATTTCTTCCTCTAGGCAAGAAACTGGAGTGGACCTTCCCAACCGAGGATCAAACCCAGGTCTCCTGCATTGCTGGCAGATTGTGTACCATCTGAGCCACCGGGGAAGCTCCTCGTTAGTGCCGGGGAACCCCCCAAATGAAGTGTTATGGAACCCCAAATCAGGGAACTTTTATTTAGGATCAGTTGGTGGAAGAAATCCACCAAACCATTTGGCTTGAAAATAGTATACAGCCTCAGTAATAGGTTGATGAGGAATGTTATCACATCACATGCAGGAGCAAGTCCCGAGTGTGGCTCAGTGGAGTGATGCCAACATGCCCAATGCATTTCCTATGAAATAAAGAAAAAACTAACTGGAGTTTAGTTAAACTATATTTAACTATTAGAACATTCAAGGGTCCCTAATCTTTACTAATTGCAGAACGATTAACAGAGAACTAAGCTTATTTTTGTCAAGTTGCTATAGTCAGTAAAAAAAAAAAAAATACTGATGAACTTGATCAGCTGCTGATGACATTTACAAAGATTTAACTGAATTCAGCATCTTCGGTGTACATAGAGCTTTAGAAGTTCTTTAATGAGTATGTAATTTATGAAAATTAAACATGCTTCATGCAACTTTATTTAGAAGATAGACTTGTCCACAAATCCCTTTCCAAGGGCAGTCTATGTAAATATGGCTTTGTGCCAGCTTAAACTTTTAAATAGTTCAAAATTGCAACATCTAAATGAATGATATTTACAACTACTGAGGATATGGATATAACAAAATGGAAACTAGGTTCTTCTTAAATAATTTTAGATATTTTTGTAAGAGACACGTAGATCGTAAAACTCATCAAGTCATTAGCATATGCATAAATAACCACTGAAAATTGGGGACATTTATAATTAATTTATGTTTTGGGATTCCTTTTTCAGAGCTGAATCTAGCTCTGTCTTTCTGAAATCTTTTTAGGCCACATTTTGGTGTGTGAAAAGCTAAACATAGACGCCCAGTGTTAGATTTCCCCCTGACAACCGTTTGAGCTAATCTGCAGAGGCAAGAGTCTTCCATATCCCGCATCTGTATGCGAGCGTGCACCAGACGCCCCTCGAGGACTGCGCACCACGGCCGCCCTGCCCCTGACTCTCTGCCCTCCTTCCCCCTGGAGGCCCTGGACTTTCTTTCGCCGTTTCCCTCCTCGCTCCTCCTCTTCTCTCCTCCCACGTCTCTCCTCCTAGTCTCGCTTCTCCTCTCCATCTTCTCCTCGTTTTCCTCCTCTCTCTCCTCCTTTTTTCTTCTCCTATGGTGGTGCTAGGGATAAAGAATCTGCCTGCCAGTGTGAGAGACTTAGGAGATGTGGGTGCGATCCCTGGATCGAGAAGATCCCCTGGAGGAGGGCATGGCAACCCCCTCCAGTATTCTTGCCTGGAAAATTCCATGGACAGAGGAGCCTGGTGGGCTACAGTCCATAAGGTCACCAAGAGCTGGACATGAGTTAGTGACTGGGCATGCATGCACAGATAAAGATACAGGTATATAGACATACATTTCTTGGTAGCAGTACTTTGCATTGTTAAAAATTAGAAAATAAAATGAATAAACATCATATTGCCATCCACAACATATCACCATTTTAAACATTAATATACATCCTTTCTGGTCTCCTATCTATATAGAACAAATATACATTTTTTTCATATATACGTATAGTTGTTATGCATATGTATACACATTGTATATATTTTGTGTATATACACACATAGAAAAGGGCTTTCAAGGTGGCGCTAGTGGTAAAGAACCCTCTGATCAATGCAGGAGACATAATAGACTCAGGTTTAATCCCTGGGTCAGAGAAGATCCCCTGGAGGAGGAAATGGCAACCCACTCCAGTTATCTTGCCTAGGAAATCGCATGGACAGAGGAACCTGGTGGGCTACAGTCCATAGTGTCTAAAAGAATTGGACACAACTGTAGAAACTTAGCATCATGTATTATATACAAAGAAAAATACATGTGTATATATGAGTCTGCGGCTTGTTGCTTTGTAACCTGTTTTTTTCAGTTAACCATCTCCATTTTGCTATTTTAGTACATTCTTATTTCATGTGATATGCAAATTTTATTTAAATTTCTTCAGTTGACTCCAGAATGAGCTTGGTGGCTGATTTACCCAAAACAGTGTACAATTCATAGCCACAGCTTGCTTTTGGTAGTTAATCTCCTTTAAGTCTTCTTTTTTATTGTGACACTAATTTGTTGAATAAACAGAGCCTCTTGCCTACAGAAAGGGTTTCCTACACTTGAATATATTGTTTAACAACCACAGGAGGAACAACTTTGTGGACTATTTTGGGACAGGACCAAGTTTGTTCTCAACATTGACAACACGTTAATTTTCTATTCACAGGTTGATATGGCTTTGTGCCAGCTTAAACTTTTAAATAGTTCAAAATTGCAACATCTAAATGAATGATATTTACAACTACTGAGGATATGGATATAACAAAATGGAAACTAGGTTCTTCTTAAATAATTTTAGATATTTTTGTAAGAGACACGTAGATCGTAAAACTCATCAAGTCATTAGCATATGCATAAATAACCACTGAAAATTGGGGACATTTATAATTAATTTATGTTTTGGGATTCCTTTTTCAGAGCTGAATCTAGCTCTGTCTTTCTGAAATCTTTTTAGGCCACATTTTGGTGTGTGAAAAGCTAAACATAGACGCCCAGTGTTAGATTTCCCCCTGACAACCGTTTGAGCTAATCTGCAGAGGCAAGAGTCTTCCATATCCCGCATCTGTATGCGAGCGTGCACCAGACGCCCCTCGAGGACTGCGCACCACGGCCGCCCTGCCCCTGACTCTCTGCCCTCCTTCCCCCTGGAGGCCCTGGACTTTCTTTCGCCGTTTCCCTCCTCGCTCCTCCTCTTCTCTCCTCCCACGTCTCTCCTCCTAGTCTCGCTTCTCCTCTCCATCTTCTCCTCGTTTTCCTCCTCTCTCTCCTCCTTTTTTCTTCTCCTATGGTGGTGCTAGGGATAAAGAATCTGCCTGCCAGTGTGAGAGACTTAGGAGATGTGGGTGCGATCCCTGGATCGAGAAGATCCCCTGGAGGAGGGCATGGCAACCCCCTCCAGTATTCTTGCCTGGAAAATTCCATGGACAGAGGAGCCTGGTGGGCTACAGTCCATAAGGTCACCAAGAGCTGGACATGAGTTAGTGACTGGGCATGCATGCACAGATAAAGATACAGGTATATAGACATACATTTCTTGGTAGCAGTACTTTGCATTGTTAAAAATTAGAAAATAAAATGAATAAACATCATATTGCCATCCACAACATATCACCATTTTAAACATTAATATACATCCTTTCTGGTCTCCTATCTATATAGAACAAATATACATTTTTTTCATATATACGTATAGTTGTTATGCATATGTATACACATTGTATATATTTTGTGTATATACACACATAGAAAAGGGCTTTCAAGGTGGCGCTAGTGGTAAAGAACCCTCTGATCAATGCAGGAGACATAATAGACTCAGGTTTAATCCCTGGGTCAGAGAAGATCCCCTGGAGGAGGAAATGGCAACCCACTCCAGTTATCTTGCCTAGGAAATCGCATGGACAGAGGAACCTGGTGGGCTACAGTCCATAGTGTCTAAAAGAATTGGACACAACTGTAGAAACTTAGCATCATGTATTATATACAAAGAAAAATACATGTGTATATATGAGTCTGCGGCTTGTTGCTTTGTAACCTGTTTTTTTCAGTTAACCATCTCCATTTTGCTATTTTAGTACATTCTTATTTCATGTGATATGCAAATTTTATTTAAATTTCTTCAGTTGACTCCAGAATGAGCTTGGTGGCTGATTTACCCAAAACAGTGTACAATTCATAGCCACAGCTTGCTTTTGGTAGTTAATCTCCTTTAAGTCTTCTTTTTTATTGTGACACTAATTTGTTGAATAAACAGAGCCTCTTGCCTACAGAAAGGGTTTCCTACACTTGAATATATTGTTTAACAACCACAGGAGGAACAACTTTGTGGACTATTTTGGGACAGGACCAAGTTTGTTCTCAACATTGACAACACGTTAATTTTCTATTCACAGGTTGAGAGTGAACTATCCCCTGATAAAAACTTTTTCTTCCTATCTAGAACCTTTTGATGTACTTTTCTTATTTCTCAGAACCTGCCTAGATGTGAGCTGTTTTTCATGGAAGACCAACTGGATTTCAATGTGCAGATTCAGATTTTCCAGCCCCAAGAATATTATTTTTTCACGTCCACTTTTTTCTCCCCAAACACCCATGATTTGCTTGTTAGATCTTCTTCCAACCTTTCCCCTTCCCCCACATGACTTCTACTTCTTTCATTCTTATGCTTTAAGATATTTCTTAAAATTAGGCTAATGACCTAGGCTTTCAATGGCCAAACTCTCCTTTGTTTATTATCTGCTGATTAGTCTTAGTCTGAAAATGATTTCTATTTCCATAAATTATTTTTGTTTTTACTGTTGCATTTGGTTCTCCTCTGGGGCTTCCCCAATGGCTCAGTGGTAAAGAATGCTCTTGCAATGCAGGAGACACAGGAGACTTGGGTTTTTATCCCTGGGTCATGAAGATAACCTAGAGGAGAAAATGTCAGCCCAATCCAGTATTCTTGCCTGTAGGATCCCATGGACAGAAGAAACTAGCAGGATATAGTCCATGGGATCACAAACAGTTGGACATGACTGAGCATGCACATTAGACTTAGATTAAGCTTTCATGATTAATTTTTATTCAGATGATCACTTGTCTCATCTAGCAGTTCCATCTTATAATGTGTGTTCAAATTGTTGTTCTGACCTTTTTCTTTTAGGCTCTTGGAGCACCACGGAAAGGTAGTTATCCTTGCCAGCACACTGGAGCTTGAAATAGTGGTGGAGCTGATGAGAAGCCAGTTGTGATGATCCATTAGCCTTTGGGTTACAGGCTGGATGTCAGCTTCCCCCTGGGGCTCCTTGAAGTCTCTGTACTCTCTACCTGCCTATAGTTTCTCAGCTGAGTGAGGGAAGGAAGGATTGTCATTGGCGGTCTTGAAAATTAGGAGACAAAGCATATAGAGATAACAGTCCCAGAATTCTGTACATAGCCAAGACTCATTTATATTTTGGGGGAAAGGCATGAACTCAGGGACAGGCAAGAACTCAGGCTGACTGCCACCCTCATCATCCATATTAGAATATGCATGAGAAGATACTATAACTAGACAACAGATCAACCCAAGTGGGGACTTCAATCTGGAGGACAATGAAGAGACAAGCATGATGGTACTCAGTGTGGAACAGGACTTGAACACCCAAGGTCCAAGTGGCACACCTGGCTTCATTTCTTGATTGTGTCACTCATTTTTTATGTGACATTAGGCATGTATTGAACATCCCTTTGCCTCAGTTTCTTCATCTGTAATATAAAGAATGGGAATAATTGTAGGGCTTGTCCCAGAGTGTGGCTGAAAGAATACTTGTGTTAATAAATGGAAAATATTCAGAGGATAATCTGGCACATAGTATTTGCCCAGTAAATGTTACTTCATTATTAGATTATACAGTAGTTAAAGAAAACACTGTCTAAGAATAGAAAATATATGTGCTGGATAAGCACTCTTGAAATAGAGGAGACATTCCATAAGCGAAGTTTTCATATGGTGAACATTAAAGAATCCTGGCAGACCTTTGGTGTGTGGAGGCAAGAAAGGAGAGATACAAATATCCCAGGAGATGGGGTGGGGGGTATCCCCCATGTCAGATGGGGAGGGAAGGATGAGAGGAATGATCAAGTAATTTAAAGCTCTTTTTCTACTGAAGAGGTGGGAGAGCAGCATTAGAACATTGTAGTGGGGAAAACAGGAATGTGGGTAATACCTTGTTTTTAAAGCAACTGTAGTGACATTTGTGTCTGATCACGAAAGCAGGGAAAGGACAAAAACTATCAAGGAAATGGAAAAATCCACCAAAACCTTTAAATTAACATGAGAGAAATAGGAACAAGCAGCAATTTAATCAAACTAACAAAACCAAGGGGAAGAAAAATAGGGAAACAACAGTGTAAATGAGTAGAAAAGCAATGAAGTGGAAGGAATAAAATCAACCACACAAGACATTGTGCCAAATGTAAATGGACTGAATTCACCCACTAACAGAAACGGCTACTTTGGGCTAAAGAACAAATTCCAGATACGTGAGTTTACAATGCAGTGCGTATTAAGAGTTAAAAAGTAGCTGACCCTCTCTCTCTTCCTCCCTGTCTCCTTCCCTCCTTCCAACACTCCCTCCCTCCCTTTCTCCCTTCTTTCCTTCCATCCTGACTTTCTTTCTTCTTTCCTTCCTCCCAGTAAAGGTAGAAAGCAGCATGAGGAAGTGCAAGCCAAAAGAAAACTAGAATGACAATATTAATAATATCACAAAATGAAATTTAAGGTTAAAAGCACTTGAATAAACAGACATATCGTGCAATGATATAAATCTAAGTAGCAGATTCATCATAAAATGATATACATCAAACAACACAATGTGAAAATATACAAAGTAAAAACTGTTGGAAATGCAAAGAAAACCTAATAGTACAATAATAGTGAAGGATTTTTAAAATATTTATCTCAGAAATAGATCAAACTATTAGGCAGAAAAAGAATAATTTTTTTAGAAAATGATGTATTTGATGTTTGAATCTTCAGTTCAGTTGCTCAGTTGTGTCTGACTCTTTGCAACCCCATGGACTGCAGCACGCCAGGCCTCCCTGTCCATCACTAACTCCCGGAGTTTACCCAAACTCATGTCCATTGAGTCGGTGACACCACCCAACCATCTCATTCTCTGTCATCCCCTTCTCCTGCCTTCAATCTTTCCCATCATCAGGGTCTTTTGTAATGAATTAGTTCTTTGCATCAGGTGGCCAAACTATTGGAGTTTCAGCTTCAACATCAGTCCTTCCAGTGAACACCCAGGACTGATCTCCTTTAGGATGGACTGGTTGGATCTCCTTGCAGTCCAAGGGACTCTCAAGAGTCTTCTCCAACATCACAGTTCAAAAGCATCAGTTCTTCTGTGCTTGGCTTTCTTTATGGTCCAACTCTTATATACATACATGACTACTGGAAAAATGATAGGCTTGACTAGATGGATCATTGTTGGCAAAGTAATGTCCCTGATTTTTATATGTTGTCTAGATTGGTCATAATTTTCCTTCCAAGGGGTAATTGTCTTTTAATTTAATGGCTGCAATGACCATCTGCAGTGATTTTTTAGCCTCCCAAAATAAAGCCTGCCACTGTTTCCCCATCTATTTCCCATGAAGTGATGGGACTAGATGCCATGATCTTAGTTTTTTGAATATTGAGCTTTAAGCCAACTTCTTCATTCTCCTCTTTCTCTTTCATCAAGAGGCTCTTTAGTTTTCACTTTCTGCCATAAGGATGGTGTCATCTGCATATCTGAGGTTATTGATATTTGCCCCAGCAATCTTGATTCCAGCTTGTGTTTCATCCAGCCCAGCATTTCTCATGATGTACTCTGCATATAAGTTAAATAAGCAGGGTGACAATATACATCCTTGACATACTCCTTTTCCTATTTGGAACCAGTTCTTCAGAAAGAGAATATCCTTTTTAAAAAAATATCTAAGTACAAAGCAATTCATCATGTACTTGGCCACAAATAAGTTATTATTAATTTCAAAACAGGGGAGAATTTATAGGATATATGCAGTGTTAAAATTAGAAATAAATATAAAATGGAGACCTCCTCAAAAGATTAAAGTATTTACAAATTAATAAATAGTGCTAGATAACACTTGAGCCAAAAAGGAAATTAAAAGAAAAATTGTTTTCTGGAAATCACTAAGGAAACTTTTGAAGTTCATTGAAATCTAGAAGTCAGTAGTTCTCAGGAAAAAAAAATTATAACATTAGATATCACCATTATTATAAAGTAATGATGAAGAAAAATAATGAGCTACTCACGGAAATTAAAAATAAAAAGAAACTGTGAATGTGAAATATACTGATATAAAACCTAAACTTAATGAAATAGTTGCTGTTGTTCAATGGCTAAGTCATGTCTGATTCTTACAGCCCCATGGACTGCAGCACACTGGCTTATCTGTTCTTTATATCTCCTTGAATTTGCTCAAACTCATGCCCATTGAGTAGGTGAAGCCATCCAGCCATCTCATCTTCTGTTGTCCCCTTCTCTTCCTGCCCCTGATCTTTCCGTGTGAGTCTTTTCCAGTGAGTCAGCTCTTTGGGTTAGGTGGCCCAAGTATTGGAGCTTCAGCTTCAGCATCAGTACTTCCAATGGAAATTCATGGTTGAGTTCCTTTAGGATTGCCTGGCCTGATTTTGCGGTCCAAGGGACTCTCAAGAGTCTTCTCCATAACAATAGTTTGAAAGCATCAATTCTTTGGCACTCAGTCTTCTTTATGGTCCAACTCTCACATCCATACATGATTATTAGTAAAACCATAGCTTTGACTAGACAGAATTTTGCTGGCAAAGTGATGTCTCTGCTTTTTAATACACTGTCTAGGTTTGTCATAGCTTTCCTTCCAAGTAGCAAATGTCTTTTAATTTTGTGGCACAGTGATTTTGGAGCCAAGGAAACAAAATCTGTCACTGTTTCCACTGTTTCATCTCTTTGCCATGAAGTGATGGGACCGGATGCCGTGATCTTCATTCTTTGAATGTTGAGCTTTAGGCCAGCTTTTTCACTCTCCTCTTTCATCCCCATCAAGAGCCTCTTTAGTTCCTCTTCACCTTCTGCCATTAAAATGGTATCATATGCATATCTGAGGTTGTTAATATTTCTCTTGGCAATCCTGAGTCCATTCAGCTTGGCATTTTGCATGATGTACTTTGCATATAAATTAAATAAACAGGGTGACGATATATAGCCTTGACCTATTCCTTCCCCATTTTGGAACCAATTTTGTTATTCCATGTCGGGTTCAAACTGTTGTTTCTTGAGCAGTTATTGAAAGGATAAATGAGTCCCAAAACAGGTTTTTTTTTGAAAAACAAAACAAAAACAAAAACAAAAAACAAAAACTTTGTATTTCCATTAAACTTCACCTAAATATGTGACAAGATCAAATTCTGGCAAAAAAGGAAATGGTTCACTCAAAGTATGATAATTCCAGGATGGCTTGAAGAAGATAATGCTCACTAAGACAAGGGCGTGAGGTAGGAAAAATGAAGAAAGTAACCAGTATCTTCAGGTAGCAACAATAGAGTTGTTATCACTACTCACTCTGAAGGGACAATGACAGGAAGCTATGACCAAAACATGGAAGGAGAGAGCTCTGCAGAGAAGCCACCTCCCACAGTTTTCAGCGCACTCAAAGCCAGCTTGCAGTGACCCTGTAGGGAGAGAGGCAGGGAGTGTACATCTGAGCCTCACTCTACTCTCTCCTTCCCATCTCTAGATGAATTTCCCATTGGTGAAGCCAAGTGAAAGGCAACAGAGAGTCCTGGAATTCACTGGTCAGGTCCATCCAGATCAACATCCTGGGCTACAAAGCCGGGTAAAGAAGAGTGAATTCATACGGAGAGGGAACTAGGGTGTCCAGTACATTATCAGTTCAGAGTGTGTGTTCTCAGTCTCAAGCAATGTCACTTACATATCATATGCTGGGAAACTGCAGATTGCTCCTTAAAAATGAGACAATACAATGCAGATGATAGCCAATAAAGTATTGATTTAAATCATAATATTGAGGAATTTCCTTTATAGGAGAAAAAAAATTGAACAATGATTTTATTTCATCATCTAATTGAGAAAGTTGTTGGAGTATAATTATAATTTGTTATTGCAAGAGTGTCACTTTTGGGCTTCCCTGGTGGCTCAGTCATAAAGAATCCACCTGCCAGTGCAGGGGACACGGGCTTGATCCCTGGGTCTGGACGATCCCACGTGTCTCAAGGAACTAAGCCCGTGGGCCACAACTATTGAGCCTGTGCTCTAGAGCCCGGGAGTGGCAACCACTGAAGCCCCTGTCCCATAGAACCTGTTCTCTGCAGCAGGAAATGCTACCACGGTAAGAAGCCTGTGCACCGCCAGAGCACCTCACTTGCTGCAACTAGAGAGAAGTCCACACAGCAATGGAGACCCAGCACCACTAAAATAAATAAATAAATGAAGCAAATTTTAAAAAAGTGTAACTTGCTTAAAGCTGTGGCACATATACACAATGGAGTATTACTCAGCCCTTAAAAAGAATAAATTTGACTCAGTTCTAATGAGATGGATGAAACTGGAGCCGATTATATAGAGTGAAGTAAACCAGAAAGGAAAACACCAATACAGTATACTGACACATATATATGGAATTTAGAAAGATAGTAACGAGGACCCTGTAAGTGAGACAACATAAGAGACACAGAGGTATAGAACGGACTTTTGGCTTCTGAGGGAGAGGGAGAGGGTGGGATGATTTGGGAGAATGGCACTGAAACATGCATACTATCATATAAGAAATGAAGCGCCAGTCTATGTTCAATGCAGGATACAGGATGCTTGGGGCTGGTGTATGGGGTGATCTAGAGTGAAGTAAACCAGAAAGGAAAACACCAATACAGTATACTGACACATATATATGGAATTTAGAAAGATAGTAACGAGGACCCTGTAAGTGAGACAACATAAGAGACACAGAGGTATAGAACGGACTTTTGGCTTCTGAGGGAGAGGGAGAGGGTGGGATGATTTGGGAGAATGGCACTGAAACATGCATACTATCATATAAGAAATGAAGCGCCAGTCTATGTTCAATGCAGGATACAGGATGCTTGGGGCTGGTGTATGGGGTGATCCGGGGAGATGGTGTGGGGTGGGAGGTGGGAGGGGGCTTCGGCATTGGGAGATCGTGTACACCTGTGGCTGATTCATGTCAGTGTATGGCAAAACCATTACGGTGTTGTAAAATAGAATAAAGTTTTAAATTAAAAAAAAAGTTTTAATATAACACAGATATTTCAAGTAAACAAGCTCAGCTTCCCCATGTGGTAAAGACAGCAGCTTTTATCGTGACTTTTTCTGTTTTACTGGTCAGCTCACAGTGCCGGCTTTGGCTGCAACGTGGTTTCGTAGTCACACGGATGTGGCACTGAAGAAAGCCAAGTATGAAGCACAGATCTTATTCTAACCAATATTAATCAGCACTGTGGTTTGACATTTTAGGCTGCTATCGACGTTTCACAATGCGCTTCTTTACTCTTGCCAAAGACACTCAGTCATCCTCAACTGCTGCAGGTACTAGGTTATTATTGGGTGGAACTGAATGAAAGGAAAAGAGAATTAGACATAAGTTTATCTCCCTTAATTTTATTCACATGTGCATCCTCCTTTTTGATTCCATTGTACCAAACAGGCAATTAATTGACCAGGGCGCCATAGCTCTGTTTACAACTTTTATATGTCATTAATAACACATGAAACATCAGCATTTGAAGGAGGCTGGGGTCTATTCTATTCCTTGGATTTCTTGACCTCCCTCATTTTTGTAACTGGTAGCAACTTAATCTGTGATATCAAGTAATAAAATAATAAAAAAAAATGTTGAAAGAAATCTCAGGTATAGTCTAGTAAAACTCTAATTTTAAGGATGAGGAAAATGAGATCCAGAAACATATTAATTAGATAGTGGACACAGTCATTAGTGGTCAGAGGGTGAGAAGTCAACACAAAATACTGTTATAAAGTACTGTGAAGAAACCAGAACTAGAAACCCATTTCTCTGTATTCAATGAATAACTTCTTTCATTATTCCCTAATGATTGTTTAAAAAGTATAATTTATAGACAATATTTATACTTATGTAAAAATATATCTAAGAAAACATTTAAATAAAAATCAAAGAGGTTTTAATAAGGTAGGAATGTGCTCCTAAAAGTTATATGTATCCTACTGTAACACCCAAAGTAAACTATATTTACATGTCAGAAAAGTAGTGTTATAATTTTTTATAAGTTTAATGTACTTATTTAATGATATAATCTTCTAGTGTTTGAAAAATGGTAGATAATACAGTCTTTTCAAGACTAACATTATTATTGAGAGTGAGGAGAAAAACTTATTTCAAATATGCTTTCTTTTGGAAGAAAAGAGTTGAATATTTTGCTTTTAATAAAAAGATGGTTAGACTCATGGATTTCGAGAATTGGAAGGGCACATAGAGATTTCTAGTCTAACTCTCTACCCAAAATAGGAATCCCTTTTGCAGTGTCTCTGAGAAGCAGTCCTGTGGTCTCTGCTCACATATTTCCAGTAATGAGAAACACATTATTTTTGAAGCAGCACTATTACCAAAATGTCATAAAATTCTTCCATAATGAGTGTAAGTCAGCCACTTCACCCTTGAAATTTTAGCTCAATAGTATTCATTCTTCCTTCTAAAGCAACGGGAAAAAGCTTATTTATTTATTTATTTTTGGTAGTCGTTGCACTACCAAAAATAGTAGATTTGGAGATTATTATTCTATCTATTCTAAGTGTTGTCTTTTGCTGCACCATCATTTCAAGTTTCTTTAGTTGTTCCAAATAAAGCATGGCTTTGAGATTCCTAAGCACTTTAGCAGTTCCACTGAATGGAGTGATTTGTCAATGTACACTTAGAAACTGATGTTCACATAATGATTATAGGTTTCCAACACCTTGTTATATATTACAGGTACAGTTTACCAGCTCAAATATCCTTGGTTTATTCTGTTCTTGGATTAGGGCATTAAGCTTTCAGTACAGTCTTGACTTATGTTAAACTTGGGGGTAAATAAAATATCTCAGATCTTATCAGCATGAACCTTGGCTAAATTATCTCCTGATCCAGTCTTGGGGAATTTTGGTCCATGAAACATAAATGCAGAACTCTATATTGTCCCTTTTTTCTTTATTTTTATTTTTTAATATAACTATTTATTTTAATTGGAGGTTAATTACTTTACAATATTGTATTGGTTTTGTCACACATCAACCTGAATCCACTACAGGTATACACGTGTTTCCCATCCTGAACCCCCTTCTCTCCTCCCTCCCCGTACCATCCCTCTGGGTCGTCCCAGTGCACCAGCCCCAAGCATCCTGTATGCTACATAGAACCTGGACTGGCGATTCATTTCATATATGATATTATACATGTTTCAATGCCATTCTCCCAAATCATCTCATCCTCTCCCTCTCCCACAGAGTCCAAAAGACTGTTCTATACATCTGTCTCTTTTGCTGTCTCGCATACAGGGTTATCGTTACCATCTTTCTAAATTCCATATATATGTGTTAATATAGTGTATTGGTGTTTTTCTTTCTGGCTTACTTCACTCTGTATAATAGGCTCCAGTTTCATCCACCTCATTAGAACTGATTCAAATGTATTCTTTTAAAATGTCCCTTTCTAATTAATTTTTTCATGATTTGTTTCCAGTGTTCTAGCATTTTGAGCTGACATAGACAGTGACAAAGTTTGGTAGGTGTCTGGGCTTATCCCATGTAAGGACAGGCTCTTGCGTGGTGTCTAGTGAAAACTTCGGCTCCTCGCAAGTGAGCTTGAATGGGAGAACATCCTAGTCTTTAAGGGACTACACTGATAGGGATAAGGGGGAATAATACAAGGGAAGATGTGAAAAGCTCCCTAAGACAAAGTCTGTGCGTGCTCAGTCGCTCAGTCATGTCCGACTCTTTGTGACCCCATGCACTGTATCAGGCTCCTCTGTCCATGGAATTTTCCAGGCAAGAATATTGGAGTGGGTTGCCATTTCTTACCCCAGGGGATCTTCCTGACCCAAGGCTTGAACCTGTGTCTCCTGCATTGGCAGGCAGATTCTTTACTGCTGAGCCACCTGAGAAGCCCAGGACAAAGTCCACTGATCTGAAGTTTTTGTCTAGAGCTGACCAGGAATAGGGCATTAAAAAAGATATATTAACATTTTTTTTATGTACAACCCATCATTTATGCAAAAAATGCCAAAGGAGTAAATTAGGGGTAAATCAGTCACAGAATCTGTGTTATTCTGATTTAAATTTCCTTAGATTGGGATTTTTCAAAGTCTATACTATTGAAATTTGAGGCTGAATATTTTTGTTGTGGAAAGAAGTCCATTGAATTGTATAATGTTTAAAGCACAGTTGACCTCCACCGACTAGATGCCAGTAGCACTCCTGCCCCAGCTGTGACCACCAAAAACATATAAGATGAGGGCAAGTGTCTTCTGGGATGATAAAACTGACCTTGGTTGAGAACAACTGGCCTGATTTAGTACATAACTAGTGTCAGACTATTTTTTGGGGCTCCAAAATCACTGTAGATGGTGGCTGCAGCCATGATATTAAAAGACACTTACTCCTTGGAAGGAAAGTTATGACCAACCTAGATAGCATATTCAAAAGCAAAGACATTACTTCACCAACAAAGGTCCCTCTAGTCAAGGCTATGGTTTTTCCAGTGGTCATGTATGGATGTGAGAGTTGGACTGTGAAGAAAGCTGAGCACCAAAGAATTGATGCTTTTGAACTGTGATGTTGGAGAAGACTCTTGAGAGTCCCTTGGACTGCAAGGAGATTCAACCAGTCCATTCTAAAGGAGATCAGCCATGAGTGTTCTTTGGAGGGAATGTGCTAAAGCTGAAACTCCAGTACTTTGGCCACCTTGTGCAAAGTGTTGACTCATTGGAAAAGACCCTGATGCTGGGAGGGACTGGGGGCAGGAGGAGAAGGGGACGACTGAGGATGAATTGGCTGGATGGCATCACCGACATGATGGACGCGAGTCTGAGTGATCTCTGGGAGTTGGTGATGGACAGGGAGGCCTGGCGTGCTGCGATTCATGGGATCGCAAAGAGTTGGACATGACTGAGAGACTGAACTGAACTGAACTGAATAAACTACATATTCCATTAAATTTGTTGTTAAATAACCAATAACACACATTAATTGTTGGGAGCATGACCAACTGTAACATGTTCCATGCTCATTTTTATTCATGTTATAAAAATGACCTTATACATGGTCTATATGAAGAATTATTTTTTTATCCCATGCCTTTATGTTCTTAGGAAGACCTCATAAATACTTTTTTGCAAAATCCTTGAAATATTATTAATTCATTAAGTACATATTTGCCTAGCTGAGAATATGGTTTGGGTAGAAACATGCATACTGAGTTACAGCAGTAAATAAAATAGATAAAAATTCCTGCTTTCACAAAGCATACATTAAAATGTATGTTCTATGTGTGTGTCCATGTGTGAATGCAAGTGTGTGCATGTGTGTTGGGAGTGAAGGTGACAAAACAAAATTTTAAAAACTCATATCATATTTCTAAGGCTTTGAGATGAAGAAAACTAAAGTAGGGTGAGGAATAGGATGGGGATGTCCCATGTGCTATTGTAAGTTCATATAGAAGACAGCTTGTTGGAAGAGATGAGATTTGGGCAGAGAACTGAATGATATGAAAGAATGAACCATGAATGTCCCTGGAAAAGAATATTTTAGGCAGAGGAAAGAGCATTGCTATGGGCTGAATTGTATCTTTTCCATATTCCAGTGTTGAGGTCCTAACTTCCAGCACCTTGGGATGTGACTGTACTTGTAGATACAATCTTCAAAGAAGCAAGTAAGGTAAAACAAGGTCCTGTGGGTGGTCTCTAATTCAGTATGATTGTTGTCTTTATGGAAAGTGGGAAATGGACACACACAGAGATGGCCATGGAAGTCTATGGGAAGGGTAGTGTCTGTGAGCCAGCGAGAGGGGCCTCAGGACAAACCAAACCTCGATCCTGTACTTCCAGCCTCCAGAACTGTGAGGAATCGATTCTATTGTTTAAGCCACCAAGACTTAGGTATTTTATTCTGGCAGCCCAAGCCAACTAACACAAGTGTATCACCTGGCAAGAGCTTGGTATGTCTGATGAATGGCAGGTAGATCAGATGAGAAAAGGGAATAGTGAGGTTAGGACACAGGACTGAAAAGGAAGACGAGGGCTGGATCATGTGGTTTCGTAAGTGTGCAGAGATTTTTGCACAGGGGATTTGAGATGAGTGACCCACCACTAAACAAGGACAATCTGACTGCAGCATGAAAAGCTGATTTTGCAGAGCTGGAGCAGAAGTAGAGAACCAATTCCCAGGCACGTGGATGAGGACATAGCTTGGACCTGGCTGCTGGTGGTGGAGAAGGTGAGCAGTCAATAGATCTTGCTGGAAGAGATCTTCTGTGTCAAGAAAAGAGAAGAAAAATGTGAATCCTATGTTTTGCTCCTAAGAGAGTGAATATTGATTCTATTTTCTGAGGTGGGAAAACTTGGAAGAATTATCCCAACCCTTGAATGGAACATGCTGTGTTAATATAACTTAACTTGCTTTGTTATCTTAAGTGCAAAAAGAAATGTTTTTCCTTTACTTAAAATATTTTAGGGGTAATATTTGTAGGAAATGCAAAGAATATAAGAGCACACGGCAATAATCTACATTTGTAACCTCACCCCTCAAAGTTGAGTGCTGTTAACAGGTCATAGTACATCTTTCTAGATCTTTTTAAAAAGTATATTTAATTAATCTGTATGTGTGCATGTGTGTGTGTCTCACTGTCTCTCCACACATTACACACTTAAAGCTGATTTACATCATAATAAAAACATGACAAAATTCTCAAAAATTATAGAATTCAATGGAACATGCATTTATTGCTTCTCTTTTTTTTTCTAATAACTTTAAGGGAGCTTGTTAGAATTATGTGTAGAAGGTCAGATAGTGGGTGGTAAAACCACCACTTTGAGGGAAAAAAAAAGAGGGACATTCTCAAATGGCAGTATTTGATGTTATTCTGGGCTTAAGGTTCTGGATCTTTGTTTTCACTTGGATTTGATTTTTATTAAGGTGAATTTTGTTCCGTGTATTTAAGTGCTATTTGTTCATAATTTTACAAATGGATCATTTTGGGGGCCTGGTGAAAAATTATAAATATCAATCAATTGTTAATTTATTACTTGACTATTATTATTAAACACTAGGTACTTTTACATAGTCATCTATCTTTTTTTCTGACATTTTTATATCACTAAACCAAATGTGAACAAGGCAGTTCAAAAAACCAAATGTACTTGCTGAATTAACCAAATCCCCAGATGGGAAAAACAGAAAGGAACAGATTCCATATAAAACATGCAAAGGAAAGGACAAAATAATGTTAAATTCTTCATCTGAAATAGTTTAACAGATTAAAGTTTGTAACCCGTGTGTGAGCTCAGTCTCTCAGTTGTATCTGACTGCGACCCCATGGACAGCTGCACGCCAGGCCTCCCTGTCCATCACCAACTCCTGGAGCTTGCTCAGACTCATGTCCTTTGAGTTGGGAATGCTATCCAGCCAATTCATCCTCTGTCATCCCCTTCTCCTTCCACCTTCAGTCTTTCCCAGTATCAGGGTCTTTTCCAGAGTCAGTTCTTTGTACCAGGGGGCCAAAGTATCGGAATTTCAGATTCAGCATCAGTCCTTCCAAAGAATATTCAGGACTGATTTCCATTAGGATTAACTTCTTGGATATTCTTGCAGTCAAGGGACTCTGAAGAGTCTTCTCTAACACCACAGTTCAAAAGCATTAATTCTTTGGTGCTCAGCTTTCTTTATAGTCCAACTCTCACATCCATACATGACTACTGGAAAAACCATAGCTTTGAGTAGACAGACCTTTGTTGGCAAAGTAACATCTCTGTTTTTTATTTTATTTATTTTTTTCATCCCTGCTTTTTAATATGCTGTCTAGGCTGGTCATAGATTTTCTTCCATGGAGTAAGTGTCATTTAATTTCATGGCTGCAGTCACCATCTGCTGTGATTTTGGAGCCTAAGAAAATAAAATCTGTCACTGCTTCCACCCTTTCCCTATCTATTTGTCATGGAGTGATGGGACTGGATGCCATGACATTAGTTTTCTGAATGTTGAGGTTTTTTTTTTTCTTTAATTTTTGAATGTTGATTTTTTAAAAAAAATTTTTGAATGTTTTTTTTTTTAATTTTAGAATGTTGAGTTTTAAGCCAACTTTTCACTCTTCTCTTTCACTTTCATCAAGAGGCTCTTTACTTCTTTCCTTTCTGCCATAAGCGTAGCGTGGTGTCATCTGCATATCTGAGGTTGTTGATATTTCTCTTGGCAATCTTGATTCCAGCTCGTGCTTCATCCAGCCCAGCATTTCGCATGATGTACTCTGTATATAAGTTAAATAAGCAGAGTGACAACATACAACCTTGCCGTACTCTGTTCCCAATTTGGAGCCAGACTGTTATTCCATGTCCAGTTCAAACTGTTGCTTCCTGACCTGCATACAGATTTCTCAGGAGGCGGGTCAGGTGGTCTGGTATACCCACCTCTTAAAGAATTTTCCACAGTTTGTTGTGAAATACACAGTCAAAGGCTTTAATTTAGTCAATAAAGCAGAAATAGATGTTTTCCTGGAACTCTCTTGCTTTTTTGATGATCCAGCAAATGTTGGATCTTTTGTTCCTCTGCATTTTTTAAAACCAGCTTGAACATCTGGAAGTCCACGGTTCACGTACTGTTGAATCCTAGCTTGGAGAATTTTGAGCATTACTTAACTAGCGTGTGAGATGAGTGCAACTGTGCTGTTGTTTGAACATTCTTTGGCATTGTCTTTCTTTGGGATTGGAATGAAAACTATCCAAGTCCTGTGGCCATTGCTGATTTTTCCAATTTGCTGGCACATTGTACGTAGCACTTTCACAGCATCATCTTTTAGAATTTGAAATAACTCACCTGGAATTCCATCACCTCCACTAGCTTTGTAGTAATGCTTCCTAAGGCCACTTGACTTCATGTTCCAGGATGTCTGGCTCTAGGTGAGTGATCATACCATTATGGTTACCTAAGTCATTAAGATCTTTTTTGTGTAGTTCTTCTGTGTTTTCTTGCCACCTCTTCTTAATATCTTCTGCTTTTGTTAGGTCCATACCATTTCTGTCCTTTATTGTGCCCATCTTTGCATGAAATGTTCCATTGGTATCTTTAATTTTCTTGAAGAGATCTCTAGTCTTTTCCACTGTATTGTTTTCCTCTATTTCTTTGCACTGACCACTGAGGAAGGCTTTCTTATCTCTCCTTGATATTCTTTGGAACTCTGCATTCAAATGGGTATATCTTTCCCTTTCTCCTTTACCTTTCACCTCTCTTCTATTTTCAGCTTCAGACCTTTTTGTAAGGCCTCCTCAGACAACCATTTTGCCCTTTTGCATTTCTTTTTCTTGGGGATGATCTTGATCACTGCCTTCTGTACAATGTAATGAACCTCCATCCGTAGTTCTTCAGGCACTCTGTCTATCAGATCTAATCCCTTGAATCTACTTGTCACTTCTGGTGGCTCAGACAGTAAAGTGTCTGTCTAAAATGCAGGAGACCTGGGTTCAATGCCTGGGTTGGGAAGAGCTCCTGGAGAAGGAAATGGCAACCCACTCCAGTATTCTTGCTTGGGAAATCCCATGAATGGAGGAGCCTGGTAGGCTATAGTCCATGCGGTCACAAAAAGTCACACAGGACTGAGCGATTTCACTTTACTTCACTTCTACTGCATAATCATAAGGGATTTGATTTAGGTTATACCTGAATGGTCTAGTGGTTTTCCCTCCTTTCTTCAATTAGTCTGAATTTGGCAATACTGTATAGAGCTTCTCCATCTTGATTCATGGGCCTAACATTTCAGGGATTGCAATATTGCTCTTTACAGTGTCGGACTTTACTTCCATCACCAGTCACATCCATGACTGGGTGTTGTTTTTGCTTTTGTTCCATCTCTTCATTCTCTCTGGAGTTATTTCTCCACTCATCTCCAGTAGCATATTGGGCACTTACCGACCTGGGGAGTTCATCTTTCAGTGACCTATCTTCTTGCCTTCTCATACTCTTCATGGGTTCTCAAGGCAAGA
This sequence comes from Madoqua kirkii, assembly GCA_006408675.1. NCBI lineage: Eukaryota > Metazoa > Chordata > Mammalia > Artiodactyla > Bovidae > Madoqua > Madoqua kirkii. Next base: position 843 of record SJYC01005545.1, on the reverse strand, counting down.
ATACTGAAGTGGTTTGCCATTCCTTTCTCCAGTGGACCACGTTTTGTCAGAACTCTCTACCGTGACCTGTCTGTGTTGGGTTCCCTACTTAGCATGGCTCATAGCTTCATTTAGTTAGACAAGGCTGTGGCCCATGTGATCAGTTTGGTTAGTTTTATGCGATTGTGGTTTTCATTCTGTCTGCCCTCTGATGGATAAGAGCAAGAGGCTTTTGGAAGCTTGCTGACTGGGTCTTGGCTGGTGGGTGGGGAGGCCATGCTCAGTAAATCTTTAATCCAATTTTCTGTTGGTGAGTGGGGCTGTGTTCTCTCCCTGTTGTTTGACCTGAGGGCAAACTATGGTGGAGGTAATGAAGATAAAGGTGACCTTCAAAAGGCCCCATATATGTACTGTTGCACTCAGTGCCCCGACCATGCAGCAGGCCACCGCTGACCTATGTCTCCACCAGAGACTCCTGGACACTCATGGGCAGGTCTGGGCCAGTCTCTTGTGTGGTCACTGCTCCTTTTTCCTGGGTCCTGGTGCACACAAAGTTCTGTTTGTGCCCTCCAAGAGGCCATTCCCCAGTCATGTGTATGTTCTGGTGGCTCTATGGTGGGGTTAATGGCAAGCTCCTCTAAGAGGGCTTCTGCCATGCCCAGATCTACTGCACCCAGAGCCCCCGCTTTTGCAGCAGGCCACTGCTGACTCATACATCTGCGGGAGACACTCAGACACAGCTCTGTCTCAGTCTCTGAGGGGCCTCTGGGTTCTGGTGCACACAAGGTTTGTTTGAGCCCTCCAAGTATCTCTGGCAGGTATGGGGTTTATTCTAAACTTGATTTCATCTCTCCTCCCATCTTC
>SJYC01005543.1:0-15620 GCA_006408675.1 Madoqua kirkii | reverse complement strand
GGATATAGTTTTAAATGTTAATCTGCATGCTTGCAAAAGTAGAAAAGGCATCAGAAATGGAAGAGAACACAATGAGCTGGTGTATCATTTGGTCTTTACAACATGCCTAAAATCATGTCAGGAATTGGAAATAGAAGAGGACAGAGATTCTCAAGAACCTCAGAATCTCCTAAATCAAGGATAGTGTCACAAGACACGAGAGAGGCACTGTTTGGGGCAGAAGAAAAGAGCATTCCGTGAAGGTGAAGGAAGGAAGAGGAAGCATTTAGCTTTGTTTACGTGAGACATTGGCTTGGCTGGAGGGAGGGGGTCCTGGAGAGTGGTGGGTGGTAGGGTTGGGTAGGCAAAGAGAGAAATTCCATTATAAAAACACTTGGGATTGCTTTCTGAGCATGTCATTGGTGTGTTGCCTGGTAGAAGAATATTTTTCCTGAGCCCTGTTAGGTTGCTAAGTTTTCAGTTATTAGCTTTATAATTCTTACATTCCTCCTGTATTATCCTGAGAACAAACAACATGGGCTTCAATCTTTTTAACACTTGTTTTTGTATCAACCAGTTCTTAACCACGTGGAAGGATGGAATGAAGAGCCACTCTGGTGTGAAGTAATCGCGTGGGTTGATTTTTCCAGAAGTTGACACAGAAAGACATTCTGTACCACCCACAGGATTTTAGACACCTCTCCTAATTTTATAGGAGAGAACCGAGGCTGGTAGCAGTTGCTAAGGTCATATTGAGTACTTGGAGGGCTGATGACAGCCAGTGGCTTTTTCCACTAGATCAGCATCCCTGGAGTGGGCTACTGGGGCACTCATTCCAGAAGGTGTTAACTGGGGCCTCAGAACAAGTTCTAGGGAAGGAAAGAGTCTTGGAATATTGCATGTTAAATCCTTCTCTTGGGGATCCAAATTTCATAGGAGCATGTTAAAAAACTTAAAGGAATTCCAAAAGTAAAAGCAAAACTAAACTGCTTCCCTCCCCACCAAAAAAACCTTCTCTAGCAATGTCAATAGTTAAAATGATGTATCTGCAGAGGAAGGCTTTCTTTGGATACCTTGCTAATGTGGAATTATTTTCCCTTCACACCAGTTCGGGATGACCTCACCCTCCTCACCCTCAGTTCTCAAATTAGAGTAGCCCATGACTTTTCTGGGTGTAGTTGAGGTCAGGAAGACCAAGGTCCTTAGCAACAAGAGAAGTTGAAGTCTTCACAACAGGCTTTACCCTCACAGGTAACGGAAAACTGGAGACTCCATTTTACTGTTACCAGACCAGTGAAACATATACAAGGCTAAGCGTATTTTATTTCTCATTTATTGAAAGCGGTATGGCCAGCAGGGAAGAGTTTGTATTTGTTATCAGCCAACCTTGTTCTTGTCTAGCTATGCCATTTAGTGGTTCTGTGATCTCAGGGAAGTTATTTAAGCTTTTTGAGCCTCCATTTCCTTCCCTGTAGAATGCAGATAATAATTCCCCATCATCAGAATATTTGTGGGAATGAGATGCTATAATATAGAATATGTAATGTGCCACATACAATGCATAATATATGTGCTTAAGATTCTTAGCAGATGTACTGCTTCTTTGCATATGTAAGATCTATGAACACAACCAAAAGGGTCACCATACAGCAAAATAATTTATTCTCTGATATTTACCAAAATGGATGGAAAACACTTTTAAACAATATTTAAAGCTTCAAAAAATTTCAACTCTATCTAAAATTAAGGTTTTTTTTTTTTTTTAACTTGTTTATTTTATTTTTAGCTGGGCTGGATCTTTGCTGCTGCACGTGGGCTTTGTCTAGCTCCCACCAGTTAGGGCTGAGACTCTCAAGCTGAGGTGCACAAGCCTCTCCTGTTTCAGAGCACAGGTTCCAGCGTATGTGCTCTTCAGGAGTTGCAGCTCCTGGAACCTGGGGGACTGGCTCAGTGGTTGTGGCGCGCAGGCTTAGCTGTCCTGTGGTGTACAGAATCTTCCCAGATCAGGAATTGAACCAGTGTCCCCTACATTTGCAGACAGACTCCCAACCACTGGACCCCAGGGCAGTCCTTCAACTCTATGTAAAATTGAGTCTTTCAGGTTCAAGATATGTTGTTATGTTATTTTTGTTTTTCAATCAGCTCAACTCCTTGAGACTTCAGTATGTATACAGGACAATACAATTTAATATTTGAACCATTGAAGTAGTAATAATTGAAGAATTAATGTTTTTTGGGGGGGAGGAAACTAAGAAATTGGTTGGTCTTGATTTTCTTTGAAAGGAAGAAATCTTTACCAAAGAGACCAGGCTTTTCCTGGTATGCCTGTACGTCCATTGTATGAGAGGTGAACTTGCATATTTCTTGTAACATTTTGGATACATTTTTAAGCTTATGTATGCATTTCAAGAAATCTTTGACCTATATGTATTTGTCAAGGATGATTGGAATATTCATAACTACCTCAAAGGCTTTTTTTAGAAATTTAAAATTTCACTCTTGTACATTGATATTAGAAATATAAGTTGGAAAAATCTATGGAGAGCAATTACACATCTAAGAAAACTTAAAAACATTTGCCCAGAATTGTCAATAGAAATAAATCCGGTAGGCCAGGCTAATCGGACAAGTAAATGGCAACCCATTCCAAGTATTCTAGCCTGGGGAATCCCATGGACAGAGGAGCCTGGCTGACTACAGTCTATTGGTCACAAAAGAGCTGGACATGACTTAGCAAGTAAAGAAGTCCAGGCCAAAAGAAGAGAAAGAAGGGAAGGGAAATATATTCAGTAGATATTGGCATATATATGCAATGCTATTTTTACTTATTAATGAGTAGGTAAACATTGCAACATTGTGTATAATATCCATATGTCCACATCCAAAAAATTACATACTATGCAGGCATTAAAGAGGGAGGTGTCTGCTCTGGGACATTTGCTAAGATGAATTAAGCATAAAAAAACAGTTTCTAAAAGGATACACAAGAAATTTCTAAGAGTTAGGAGTGGGAGGGGGAATCCGGTTAATTGGGGGACAGGAATGGGAAAGGAAACTTTGCTGTGTACCATTCAAACCATGTGGATGCTAAAATTCAAATACATTTCTTTATTTTTATGAAATCCATTAAAAAAAGATTCTTAGCAGAATTCTTGACACATAGTATGTGCTCATCAGTCAGTTCAGTTCAGTCGCTCAGTCGTGTCCGACTCTTTGCAACCCCACGAATCACAGCACGCAAGGCCTCCTTGTCCATCACCAACTCCCGGAGTTCACTCAGACTCATGTCCATCGAGTCAGTGATGCCATCCAGCCATCTCATCCTCTGTCATCCCCTTTTCCTCCTGCCCCCAATCCCTCCCAGCATGAGGGTCTTTTTCAATGAGTCAACTCTTCACATCAGGTGGCCAAAGTATTGGAGTTTCAGCTTCAGCATCAGTCCTTCTAATAAACACCAGGACTGATCTCCTTTAGGATGGACTGGTTGGATCTCCTTGCAGTCCAAGGGACTCTCAAGAGTCTTCTCCAACACCACAGTTCAAAAGTGTCAATTCTTCAATGCTCAGCTTTCTTCACAGTCTAACTCTCACATCCATACATGACCACTGGAAAAACCATAGCCTTGACTAGATGGCCTTTGTTGGCAAAGTAAATGTTTCTGCTTTTGAATATGCTATCTAGGTTGGTCATAACTTTCCTTTCAAGGAGTAAGCGTCTTTTAATTTCATGGCTGCATTCACCATACAACCATCCACACGTAATTTTCCTGTGTTTTTCTCCCTTTTAGGCTTTATGCAAAAAATATTTTTCCACAACTATAATCAACATTGTGTTCTTATCAATGATGATTAAATCATAATGTCTTTAATGTTCCATTTTCATAATTAAAATCTTCAGTAACTGCATAGTGTCTTATCCGGACAACAGTTCAGGCAGTCATTACTTGTCAGACATTCTGATCTTTTCTCTACCCTCTGATTATTCTGTATGAGTTCGTGTTATTTTTAATGTAACAAGATAAAACAATGTCCCTGAATCATCCACATTATTTGTTAGTTTTGAACGCAGTATTTCTTTAATGAATTGCATCTGGGATTCTAGGTATAGAGTACAGCTGTCCTTTGGAAAGGCTACTTAGTATTTTCTGGTGTTTTAAAGCCTGAGGGAGGTTGCACACCTGTGATTCTTTCTCAGGGACATGGTACAGCCTGTTCAAGCAAACATCTCCATGGGACATTATCTCAGACGTCCTTTACATTTGGAAGTGGACAACGGACAGATGGAGCACTGCCAAAGCCCCACAGAAGAGAAACCCGTCCCCAAGGACCAGTCCCAGCTTGAAGCAAGTTACACTGTATCAGCTGCTCTACCACAGTGGGCTTCCATGTTGGGTGCGGTGTTTTCTGTTGTCTTCCTCTTCTGGTTATCTTTTTAGTTATTTATACTCATTGCTATTAGTAAAAGGCTATCCCTCATTTATTTCACTCAAAAGATACCTATTATGCCTATGCAATTTCTGGATCTGAAGAACAGTTTCCTCCTAATTGAATCCACCTGCACTAAAATCACGTTTTATTCTTACTCCCTTCTTTATTATAGGTTTTTACAGAATATGGGATATTCATAATCATTTCATTCACTGAACTTTTTCCCCTGAGGTAATGGGATCCATATAGAAATGGCTTTGCTACAGTACATTTTGCCATCTAACTTTTAGCTACTGAACAATGCCACCTTATCTACCTTTGGATCACACTCAGACATAAACATTTATTGAGGGTTTAAAAAATTATTTCTTCCAGAACAAAAAATATTTTTCCACAACTATAATCAACATTGTGTTCTTATCAATGATGATTAAATCATAATGTCTTTAATGTTCCATTTTCATAATTAAAATCTTCAGTAACTGCATAGTGTCTTATCCGGACAACAGTTCAGGCAGTCATTACTTGTCAGACATTCTGATCTTTTCTCTACCCTCTGATTATTCTGTATGAGTTCGTGTTATTTTTAATGTAACAAGATAAAACAATGTCCCTGAATCATCCACATTATTTGTTAGTTTTGAACGCAGTATTTCTTTAATGAATTGCATCTGGGATTCTAGGTAGAGAGTACAGCTGTCCTTTGGAAAGGCTACTTAGTATTTTCTGGTGTTTTAAAGCCTGAGGGAGGTTGCACACCTGTGATTCTTTCTCAGGGACATGGTACAGCCTGTTCAAGCAAACATCTCCATGGGACATTATCTCAGACGTCCTTTACATTTGGAAGTGGACAACGGACAGATGGAGCACTGCCAAAGCCCCACAGAAGAGAAACCCGTCCCCAAGGACAGTCCCAGCTTGAAGCAAGTTACACTGTCAGCTGCTCTACCACAGTGGGCTTCCATGTTGGGTGCGGTGTTTTCTGTTGTCTTCCTCTTCTGGTTATCTTTTTAGTTATTTATACTCATTGCTATTAGTAAAAGGCTATCCCTCATTTATTTCACTCAAAAGATACCTATTATGCCTATGCAATTTCTGGATCTGAAGAACAGTTTCCTCCTAATTGAATCCACCTGCACTAAAATCACGTTTTATTCTTACTCCCTTCTTTATTATAGGTTTTTACAGAATATGGGATATTCATAATCATTTCATTCACTGAACTTTTTCCCCTGAGGTAATGGGATCCATATAGAAATGGCTTTGCTACAGTACATTTTGCCATCTAACTTTTAGCTACTGAACAATGCCACCTTATCTACCTTTGGATCACACTCAGACATAAACATTTATTGAGGGTTTAAAAAATTATTTCTTCCAGACTGAGGCATACACTGAATTCCTTATTACAACTTATCGCAACAGTGCAGAGCCTGATTTTAAAATTGTTCATTTTTCCAGAGTACCCTGAAAGGTTAGACTTCGTGATCTTTCTTAGACAGCCAAGTATAGCTTGCCTCCATTTGCAATCCTAGAGGAAATGATCATTGAACAAACTTCATATTTTTAAATGGAAACAAACAAACAACAACAACAACAACAGAAAACAGCAACAGCTCTCTGAAGACTCCTTTAAGAAAGGCAAAATTATGGAACTTGAATAGTTTCTGAATTATTTGGCCTCAAAATCTATTTATATTAGGAACTCACTATTTTCCTTGAGTCCCCAAGCTTTCATTTTAAGACCTATAATCATGCTAAAGCTATAAGTTAACTGCTGAAGGATGGAATTTTACAGGATGTGCTGTGGACAGGGTGTGAGCAGAGGAAAGAATATGTTTTCACACTTTAAGCTGCTAGAGGAAAAATGGTATTTGAGTATAAATTGGCATGAGAAGGAAGGAAAGTCTTGGTTGGTAGGAAAAAAAAAAGTCTGTTCTGTTGAACCACAGTGTTTCAGTTCTTCAAAATCATGTACAACTTTTTTTGTGTGCTTCATATTTTCAATCAGACTTGAAAGAAACCTTGGGGAGAAAGAGATGTTGTGATCCTTAGACTGAGGCTGGATTTCCACAGGCATGCTCATTTTCCACAGTGCCACTGCTGAAATATTCATTCTAGTGGAGAGAAGGAAAGCTGGAGCTCATGCTCAACATCTCAACCACTGGGTATTTCCACTGAAATTGTCTGGCACCCTCTAAAGCTTATTTAATGCTATACATATTTTTTGCTGCCTCCTAAGACTGTTCCCTTTCATTCTCTATATTAATCTCATCATCATTTTCTTATCCCTCACACATGGTAACTTTAAATTATACTTCCTCTCCCTCACATCCAGTGAGTCTCCAAGTTGTGCTGATTTTACCTGTATTCCATCTTTCTCATATATGTTTCCCCTTCACCCTGGCCACCCCATACAACCCCCTGTGACACACACCTTGGAAGCAGCTGGAATGGTTTGGGAGTTAGATATCTTGGGATCGAATCCTAACGTGTCACTTATTAACCTGGGTAAATAAAATAGAGCTGGTACAGCCATCTTATAAGGAGTGGGGTAACTATGAAAAATAGTTTACATAAAGCACAATGTTTAACATAAACCAAGCTCCATAAATGAAAGTTAGGATCATGAACCTCTTTCCTTCTTGCTACTCCTCTCCCTTCCATGCTGCTGCTGCTAAGTCACTTCAGTCGTGTCCGAGTCTGTGCAACCCCATAGACGGCAGCCCACTAGGCTCCCCTGTCCCTGGGATTTTCCAAGCAAGAACACTGGAGTGGGTTGCCATTTCCTTCTCCAATGCATGAAAGTGAAAAGTGAAAGTGAAGTCGCTTAGTCGTGTCCAACTCTTAGCGACCCTGTGGACTGCAGCCTACCAGACTCCTCCATCCATGGGATTTTCCAGGCAAGAGTACTGGAGTGGGTTGCCATTGCCTTCTCTGCCCTTCCATGCTAACGACCGTCAAATCAGTCTAGTGAAAACATTTCACATATTCTCTTCACCTTTTGGACTCCCCAGTACTTGCTGGCACCCAAAAGCCTGGCTCTAAGATACCTGGCTAGCATTCTCTCTACATCCATGAACACAGCACTTCATAAGCTGAATTTTTATAGTCACAAGAATCCGGTTCACATTGACCCATATTTCATGTTCTTTTGCTGTGGCTCGCACTGCCTTGTTCACTGAAGGATCTTTTCTCTTCATCCTTTCTACCAATACAAATTCTGTAAAACTCCTGAGGATAAGATCAAATCCAGCTGTTTCTGCAAAGTCACCTCTAACCTGGCGTGCGTGCATGCTAAGTCACTTCACTCATGTCCAACTCTTTGCAACCCTGTGGACTGTAGCCCACCAGGCTCCTCTGTTCATAGGATCCTTCAAGCAAGACTGCTAGAATGGGTTACCATGCTGTAGGGGAAGAGCAACTTAGCCAAGATAGCAGGGTCAGGCTCTCTCACCCCGTGGCCTCTCACTCTTGCCCCACGTTTCGTAAATAATGATTATGTAACAGCTGAGCTCACTTATGGCACTGGGCGTGTGCGTCACGAGGTTCTCTCTTGGTCACGGGCCACTCTGTGCAGTAAGTCTGTATGAACTTGACATAAAAAGGGGTGGCATTACTGCTGCGTCACGGCTGTGTTTGTTGGGTCAGCCACGAGAGGAGGGAATATAGCGTGTCTGCTGCTACAGCTGCTGCGTCAGCCAGGAGGGAATACTGTTACGGCCGCTGGTGCTATATCTGCTCCATCATCCAGGAGAGAATAAATGTGTCTGCAGTTTGTATGGTTCCTCGAGCCTTCTCCCAGCCTCTTAGCTTGGACCATGTCTACCATGGGTTCAGTGAACAGTGTGGACAGTGAGACACAGTGAAATAATTGGTGTCGTCAGCAGGATACCCAGCAGGTAGGGGAGCCTGAGGCTTCACCGGATGGAGGGAGTCAGTGGCCACCATACAGCATGTAGTACCACGTGGCCTGGATCCCCTCAGCGTGGGCTCCAGTGGACGACGGGAAAGTGGTGGACAGTTAATCAGAAAGCGTTGAGAAGGCGTTCCAGGCATTGAGTTCCCATTTGCTGAACAAGGCAGCAGGCTGCTGCTGGTAGCGTGGGGTGGATTTTCCTGACTGCCCTGAAGACAAAAGTGGACAGTGTTCTGCGTGATGTCACACTGGTGCACAGTGTACAGAGACACTTGAACTAGAGCAAAGCATACTGGCGTTACAGCAAGAACCCCAAGGCCCTGAAGAGCCCAGCATCTCTGACAGCACAGTGGCAATGGTGACAATGCATACTCTGAGACTGTGGGTCCCTGCTTGTTGGCGAGCCTGGTGGTGCAGCAGAAAGTGATGCCTGAGCAGTCTATGGCCTAGGTGGGCATCCTCAAGGGCTTCCCACTGTGACTGAGTTCACCACGTGTCGACCGTATACTCGAGTGGAGTTAGTCGACTTGGATAAGCAGTTTCAGCAAAAACAGTTTCAGCTTGGCGCTTGGCTTTTATGACTGTGGGACACAGGGGTGGGCCCATGTCTGTGATGGGGTTTGTGGGTCCTTACTGAGAGAAGTAGAGGAATGGCATGTGAGATGTCATTTTGAAAATATGAAGACCCCTAAGAGGGCTCATGCTGGCAGGGGTCCCATCCGGGTTGCACGGATGTAAATGTGGCTGATTTGTGCGGAGGTATACTGTACAGGCTGGGTCTTATGTTGAACATTGTACTGTAAAGGCTGTGTCCTGTGATGTAGATTGTAGTGTAAAGGCTGGGTCCTGTGATGCAGACAGTTACTGTAAAGGCTGTGTCCTATAGTGTGGATGATGTACTGTAAGGCTGTGTCATCAGATTTAAAAAAGTGTGAGCGTGTGGGTGGGCTGTGAATGCCACAAAAATCCCCTCTGTGAAGGGGTGGGCCTGGCGCCTGTGGGTGGTTTTGTGAGTGTTTAAATAGAAACCATGCAGGGGTGGAGTTGCCCCTGTGGAGGCTTTCCTAGGATTTCACAAGGATAGACAGTGGACTGGACTTGGCCATGGAAGATAAAGGCACTCTACTCGCAGCTTCCCTGATAGCTCAGTTGGTAAAGAATCTGCCTGCAAGGCAGGAGACCCGGGTTTGATTTCTGGATCTGGAAGATCCACTGGGGCAGGGAAAGGCTACCCACTCCAGTATTCTAGGGCTTCCCTGGTGGCTCAGCTGGCAAGGAATCCACCTGCACTGTGAGAAACCTGGGTTCGATCCCTGGGTTGGGAAGAGCCGTTGGAGAAGGCAAAGGCTACCCATGCCAGTATTCTGGCCTAGAGAATTCCATGGACTGTATAGTCCATGGGGTCGCAAAGAGTCAGACACGACGGAGTGACTTTCACTTTCACATGCAGAGGGTGGCTCTTCTAGTCCCGTGAGGGCAAGGACTGCAGCCTGAGTTCCAGGTGCTCCCTGGTGTTGGGTTTTCCTATGTTTCGGTGATGTGGGTGTTTGCTGTTGTAGCTGTTGTTGTCGAGGGATGTGGGTTCAAGTGGCAGCACTGTACACTGGGGGATGCTGCCAAGGGCAGAACTTACATAACCTGTGGAGTGGAATGTAGGGAAGGAGCAAATTAGCCAAGATGGCATGGTCAGGCTCTCTTCCCCCTCGGTCTCTTGCTTTTGCCCCACGTTTTGTAAATAATGCTGATGCAACACTCGAGACCACTTACAGCATTGCGCATGCGCGTCAGGAGGGAGTGGCTTGATTGTGGGTACTTAGTGCTGTATGCTTGGACGAGCTTGACCTAAAGAGCCACAGCCTTAGTGCTGTCTCATGGCTGCACCAGTTGGGTCAGCCGTGAGAGGAGAGCACATAGCGTGTCTACCGCTACAGCTGCTGCATCAGCCAGGAAAGAATACAGTTAAGGCCGCCATGCCAGCCGGGAGTGAGGCTGTGTGTGTAAGGTTCTGCTATGGCTGCCGCGTCAGCCAGGAGAGAGAATAACTGTGTCTGCAGTTTCCATGGCTCCTCAAGACTTCTTCCAGTCTCTCAGCTCACACCTTGCCTACCCTGGGGTCAATGAACAGTGCGGACAGTGTGAACAGCGGGACACATGCCCTCCTCCAGGGTACCTTCCCCACCCAGGGATCGAACTCGCGTCTCTTAATGTCTCCCGCGGTGGCACACGGGTTCTTTACCACTAGCGCCACCTAGGAGCTCTCTAACCATGGCAGATGATTGTAATTTTACCATCTTCTGAACTCCTTTGGTTTAAAATGAGAAGTTACCCCGTGTCTTATGGTTTTCAGTGTTATTCTGAGCTTCATTGAGATGTTCTGCTTCTACTTCACCTTTCACATGTTAATTTCTTAGTTCCTTGGGGGCAGAGAGCATGTGTTTTACTCTGTAGTGTATTTCATAGTCTCTGGTACTTAGTAAATTTGACTAAATGGTGGATGATTTAAGAGGATACGATGATTTCTCTCTGACATTAAGATATCTTGTGTTAATATCTGGGACATAAGTTTTCAGGGACAAAAAGCTGTGTGGCACACTTGCTTTGTGCCAAGTGCTGAATGGAGTAAAGGAGATAGGCTGACAACATGCTTTTTCAGGGAGCTCACTCTAAGAGAGATGTGTGTATAAATAAATACACACACGGGAGTGGGGGGGGGGTGCTTCCATCAGCAGTAGGCACACCTGTGGCCTGAGTAAGGTGGTGTTCTCTTCTGCCTAAGGAGGCAGGGATGGAGATGGGAGGAGGTATCCAAGAGCTGGTTTGTGAAGAGTAAATACTTTGCTCAAGAAATGGATTACATACTGTGTGCAGGCATCAAAACTGCCCTGTGATGCCTGTGATGTACATAACAATTCATTGTTGTTACTCAGTTGCTCAATCATGTCCTACACTTTGCGACCCCATGGACTGCAGCACACCAGATTTCCCTGTCCTTCATTATCTCCCAGAATTTACTCAAACTCATGTCCATTGAGTCAGTGATGCCATCTAAATGTCTGTTGTCCCTTTCTCCTCCTGCCTTCGATTTTTCCCAGCATCAGAGTCTTTTACAGTGAGTCAGGTTTCAGCATCAGTTGGCCAAAGTATTCGAGCTTCAGCTTTAGCATCATTCCTTCCAATGAATATTCAGGATGGATTTCCTTTAAGATTGACTGGTTTGATCTCTTTGCAGTAAAAGGGACTCTCAAAAGTCTTCTCGAACACCACATCAGTTCTTCGGTGCTCAGCCTTCTTTATGGTACAACTCTCACATTCATACATGACTACTGGAAAAACTGTATCTTTGACTAGACAGACTTTTGTTGGCAAAGTAATGTCTCGCTTTTTAATATACTGTCTAATTTGGTCATAGCTTTTCTTCCAAGGAGTACGTTTCTTTTAATTTAATTGCTGCAGTCACCATCTGCAGGGATTTTGGAGCCCCCCCAAAATAAACCCTGTCACTGTTTCGATTGTTTCCCCATCTATCTGCCATGAAGTGATGGGACCTGATGCCACGATCTTAGTTTTCTGAGTGCTGAGTTTGAAGTCAGTTTTTTCATTCTCCTCTTTCACTTTCATTAAGAGGCTCTTTAGTTTCTCTTCCCTTTCTGCTGTAAGGGTGGTGTCATCTGCATATCTGAGGTTATTGATATTCCCCCCAGCAATCTTGATTCTGGCTTGCACTTCATCCAGCTAGGCGTTTCAGATGATGTACTCTGCATACACGGAGAAGGCAATGGCACCCCACTCCAGTACTCTTGCCTGGAAACTCCCATGGACAGAGGAGCCTAGTAGGCTGCAGTCCATGGGATCGCTGAGATTTGGACACGACTGAGTGACTTCACTTTGACTTTTCACTTTCATGCACTGGAGAAGAAATGGCAACCCACTCTAGTGTTCTTGCCTGGAAAATCCCAGGGACGGCGGAGCCTGATGGGCCGCCGTCTTATGGGGTCGCAGAGTCGGACACTACTGAAGTAACTTAGCAGCAGCAACTCTGCATACAAGTTAAATAGGCAGGGTGACAATATACAGCCTTGATGTATATTTCCCAATTTGGAACCAGTCTGTTCTATGTCTGGTTCCATTTCTTCTTGACTTGCATAAAGGTTTTTCAGGAGGCAGGTCAGGTGGTCTGGTATTTCCATCTTTTTATGAATTCTCAACAGCTTGTCATGATCCACACCGTCAAAGGCTTTAGGGTAGTAAGTGAAGCAGAAGTAGAGGTTTGTTTGGAATTCTTTTACTTTTTCTATGATGCAATGGATGTTGGCAATTTGATCTCTGGTTCCTCTGCCTTTTCTAAATCATGAAATTCTTGGTTCACATACTGTTGAAGCTTTGAGTATTACTGGGCCAACATGTGAAATGGGTACCATTGAGCAGTAGTTTGAACATTTTCTGGCATTGACCTTCTTTGGGATTGGAATGAAAACTGAACTTTTCCAGTCCTTTCGTAGAAAAGGTTATTAGTATCAAGCATAAAAATTAATTAACAACATACAAGTAGAAATAGAGATTAATTTTAAAAATAATAAATAACAAAAATTTACTTTCCAAAAGTAAAAATAAAATTCCTTTTATTTTCTTTCGTCCTTTCCTCACTCCTCTCTCTTTCTCTCTTCATTTCTTCCTTTTTCCTTATTCAGACAATGGGTACCATTGAGCAGTAGTTTGAACATTTTCTGGCATTGACCTTCTTTGGGATTGGAATGAAAATTGAACTTTTCCAGTCCTTTCGTAGAAAAGGTTATTAGTATCAAGCATAAAAATTAATTAACAACATACAAGTAGAAATAGAGATTAATTTTAAAAATAATAAATAACAAAAATTTACTTTCCAAAAGTAAAAATAAAATTCCTTTTATTTTCTTTCGTCCTTTCCTCACTCCTCTCTCTTTCTCTCTTCATTTCTTCCTTTTTCCTTATTCAGACCAGAAACCTGAAATCGTCTTAAAAGTGATTAGGGTTTATTGAGCACTTGCGGTATGTCAGGCTCTGTGCTGCTTTTATCCTGGTTGACCTCATCTCACCCTTATACAGCCCAGTGACTGTAGCAGCATTTTGTTTCTTTTTTTTTTTCTGATAGTTTATTTTTTAAATTAATTTTTATTGGAATGTAGTTACTTTACAATGTTGAGTTAGTTTCTGCTATACAGCAAAGTCAATCAGCTATCCACATAAATATATTCCCTCTATTTTGGATTTCCTTCCCATTTAGGTAACCATACAGGGTTCCCTGGTGGCTCAGACTTTAAAGAATATGCCTGCAGTGCAGGAGACCCTGATTCCATCCTTGGGTTGGGAAGATCCCCTGGAGAAGGGAATGGCTATTCACTCCAGTATTCTTGCCTGGAGAATTCCATAGACAGAGGAGCCTGGCAGGCTACAGTTCATGTGTTGCAAAGAGTCACATCACCATTAATCAGTATATAGGGAGCGTTGAGTAGAGTTCTCTGTGCTATACAGGAAATTCCTACTAGCTATTGATTTTATACATAGTGTATATATGTCAGTCCAGCCTCTCAGTTCCTCCAACCCCTCTCTTCCCCCAGTTATATCCATATATCCACTTTCTGTATCTGTGTTTCTAATTCTACTTTGCAGATAATTTCATCCATATCATTTTTCTAGATTCCACATATGAGTGATATTATATTATATTTGCTCTTCTATTTCTGACTTATTTTTACTCCATATGGCAGTCTCTAGGTCCATCCATGTCTCTGAAAATGACACAATTTCATTCTCTATTACAGCAGAGCAGTATTCCTTGTGTACATGTACTGCATCTTCTTTGTCTATTCTTCTGTTGATGGGCATTTAGGATGCTTTCATGTCCTGGCTATTTTAGTTTTTTAAACTATTGTTATCTCATGGGTATATGCCCAAGAGTGGGATTGCTGGGTGATACGGTAGTTCTATTTATATTTTTAAAGGAACTTCTACAGTGTTCTTCATAGTGGCTGGGTAAATTTACATTTCCACCAAAAGTGTAGGAGGGTTTCCTTTTCTCCACATCCTCTCCAGCACTTATTTGTAGATTTCTTGATGAAGGCAATTCTGACTCATGTGAGGTGGTACCTCATTGTGAAGGTATCACCGATTCAGTGGACATGAACTTGGGCAAACTTAGGGAGATGGTGAGGCACAGGGAAGCCTGGCATGCTGCAGTCCATGGGGTCACAAAGACTTGGACATGACTTGGTGACTGAATAACAACAAGTAATTAGTGATGTTGAGTGTCTTTTGATATGTTTGTTGGTAGATGTATGTCTTCTTTGGAGAACTATCTATTTAGGTCTTCTGCCCATTTTTTGATTTTTTTTTTTTATACTGAGCTGTATGAGTTGTTTGTATATTTTGGAGATTAACTCTTGCTTGCAAATATTTCCTCCTATTCTGAGGATTGTCTTTTAACTTTATTATGAGTGTCTTTTGATATGTTTGTTGGTAGATGTATGTCTTCTTTGGAGAACTATCTATTTAGGTCTTCTGCCCATTTTTTGATTTTTTTTTTTTTATACTGAGCTGTATGAGTTGTTTGTATATTTTGGAGATTAACTCTTGCTTGCAAATATTTCCTCCTATTCTGAGGATTGTCTTTTAACTTTATTTATAGTTTCCTTCACAGTGAAAAACCTTATAAATTTAATTAAATCCCATTTGTTTATTTTTGTTACAATTTTCATTACTCTAGAAGGTGGATCAAAAAAGATCTTGTGATTTATGTCAAAGTGTGTTCTGCCTATATTTTCCTCTAAGAGGTTTATGGTGTTTGGCCTTACATTGAGGTCTTTATTCCATTTCGAGTTTATTTATTTATTTTTTTGTATGGTGTTAGAGAGTGTTCTAATTCCATTCTTTTAGGTATAGCTATTCAGTTTTCAATATGCCAGCAAATTTTGAAAACTCAACAGTGGCCACAGGACTGGAAAAGGTCAGTTTTCATTCCAATCCCAAAGAAAGACAATGCCAAAGAATTCTCAAACTACTGCACAACTGCACTCATCTCACATGCTAGTAAATTAATGCTCAAAATTCTCCAAGCCAGGCTTCAGCAATACATGAACCATGAACTTCAAGATGTTCAAGCTGGTTTTAGAAAAGGCAGAGGAACCAGAAATCAAATTGCCAACATCCGCTGCATCATCAAAAAAGCAAGAGAGTTCCAGAAAAACATCTATTTCTGCTTTATTGACTATGCCAAAGCCTTTGACTGTGTGGGTCACAATAAACTGGAAAATTCTTCAAGA
>SJYC01005542.1:0-18398 GCA_006408675.1 Madoqua kirkii | reverse complement strand
ATGCTGGGAGGGATTGGGGGCAGGAGGAGAAAGGGACGACAGAGGATGAGATGGCTGGATGACATCACTGACTTGATGGGCGTGAGTCTGAGTGAACTCTGGGAGTTGGTGATGGACAGGGAGGCCTGGCATGCTGTGATTCACAGAGTCTCAAAGAGTTGGACACACTGAGCAACTGAACTGAACTGGACTGATTCAGTTTTCCCAGCAACACTTTTCTCTGTTGTGTGTTCTTGCCTCCTTTGTCATAATTTAGGTGACCATAGCTGTGTGGTTCTCTGTCTTTGCTTTCTATCCAGTTCCATTTATATTTCTTTCTGTGCCAGTACCGTACTGTCTTGATTACTGTAGCTTTTTAGTATAGGCTGAAGTCATAGAGCATGATTCCTCCAGCTCTGATTTTCTTTCTCAAAATTGCTTTTGAATGGAATGTCCTATAAATATTAATTAAGCCTATCTGATATAGTGTGTCATTTAAGTCTTGTGTTTCCCTATTAATGTTCTGTCTGGGTGATCTATCCATTGGTGTTAATGGACTGTTAAAGTCCCACACTATTAACATGTTACATTCATTTTCCTCCTTTATGGCTGTTATAATTTACCTTACATATTGAAGTTCTCCTCTGTTGGTTGCATAAATATTTACAATTATATCTTTTTGGATTGACCCCTTGCTCTTTATGTAGTGTCCTTCCTTGTCTCTTGTAATAAGCTTTATTTTAAAATATATTTTGTCTGATGTGAGTATTGGTACTTCAGCTTTCTTCTGATTTCTGTTTGCATGGTATATATTTTTTCCATACCTTCACTTTCAGTTTGCATGTATCCCTATATCTGAAATTGGTCTCTTGTAGGAGAAGGCAATGGCACCCCACTCCAGTACTCTTGCCTGGAAAATCCCATGAATGGAGGAGCCTGGTGGGCTGCAGTCCATGGGGTTGCTGAGGGTCAGACACGACTAAGTGACTTCACTTTCACTTTTGACTTTCATGCACTGGAGAAGGAAATGGCAACCTACTCCAGTGTTCTTGCCTGGAGAATCCCAGGGACGGCGGAGCCTGGTGAGCTGCCGTCTATGGAGTCGCACAGAGTCAGACACGACTGAAGTGACTTAGCAGTAGCAGTAGTAGCAGACAACATATATGTATGTTTCTTATTTTTTTATCCATTGAGTCAATCTATGTCTTTTGGTTGGAGCATTTAATCCATTTACACTTAAGGTAATTATTGATATACATGGTCCAATTACATTTTTAAAAATTAATTAATTAATTTTTATTGAAGGATAATTGCTTTACAAAATTTTGCTATTTTCTATCAAACCTCAATCATGAATCAGCCATAGGTATAAATATATCCCCTCCCTTTTGAACCTCCACATTTAATCCATTTATACTTAAGGCAATTATTAATATATATGATCCCATTACATTTTCTTAATTTTTTTTTTTTTTTTTTTGGTTAGGGCTTTTTTTCTTTTATATTTCCCACCCAGAAAAGTTCCTTTGGTATTTGTTGTAAAGCTGGTTTGGTGGTGCTGAATTCTCTTAGCTTTTGCTGGTCTGTAAAGTTTTTGATTTCTCTTAAAATCTGAATGAACACCTTGCTGGGTAGACTATTCTTGGCTGTAGGTTTTCCCATTTCATTATGTTAAATATATCTTGCCAGTCCCTTCTGGCCCGCAGAGCTTCTGCTGAAAAATCAGCTGATAACCTTATGGAGACTCCTTTTATATTAATTGTTGCTTTTCCCTTGCTGCTTTTAATATTTTGTCTTTGTATTTAATTTTTGTTGGTTTGATTAATATGTGCCTTTGTTTCTCCTTGGATTTATCCTGTATGGGACTCTCTGCACTTCCTGGATTTGGCTGACTATTTCTTTTCCCATGTTAGGGAAGTTTTCAACTTCAAATTTTTTCTTCAAATATAAACTCTTCAAATAGTTTCTCAGATCCTTCCTTTTTCTGTTCTTCTTCTAGGACTCCAATAATCAAATGTTGGTGCATTTAATATTATCTCAGAGGTCTCTACATCTGTCTTTATTTCTTTTCATTTTTTTTTCTTTGTTCTGCTTTGCTTTAATTATTTCTACCTTTCTGTCTTCTAACTCACTTATCCATCCTTCTCATGTGTTTTTCATTTTGGCAGTTGTGTTGTTTTTTCACTGATTGTTTTTTCTTTAGTTCTGCTGCTGCTGCTGTTAAGTTGCTTCAGTTGTGTCCGACTCTGTGCGACCCCATAGACGGCAGCCCACCAGGCTCCCATGTCCCTGGGATTCTCCAGGCAAGAACACTGAAGTGGGTTGCCATTTCCTTCTCCAGTGCATGAAAGTGAAAAGTGAAAGTGAAGTTGCTCAGTTGTGTCCGACTCTTCTACAACCTGGTTAAATATTTATTTTACCTTCTCAATCCCTGCCTGCACTCCGTTTTTGAGATCTTGGATCCTCTTTACTATCGTTACCCTGAAGTCCTTTTTGGGTAGATTGCCTATTTGTTCTTCATTTATTTCATCTTGTGGATATTTAGCTTGTTCATTCTTCTGCAACATATTTCTCAGTTGCCTCGTTTTGTCTAACTTACTGTGCTTGTGGTCTCATTTCTGCAGCCTGCATGGTTATAGAGGAACTACAAGTTCTACTTGCTTCTGGTGTCTGCCTGCTGGTGAGTAAGATTGTTCAGGGACTTGTGTAGGTTTCCTCATACTGGGGACTGGTTCCTATCCCCTGGTGGGTGGAACTGAGTCTTGTTCCTTGGATGGACAAGGCCACGTCAAGTGGTGTGTTTTGGGCTGTCTGTGAGCTTAGTATGCCTTTAGGCAGCCTGTCTGCTAATGGGGGGGGCTGTGTTCCTGTCTAGCAGGTTGTTTGGTGTGAGGTGTGCAGGACTGGAGCCTGCAAGTATTGGGGTGTAGCTGAGTCTTGGTTTCAAGATGGAAAGCTCTGGGAGAACTCACACCAATTAATATTCTTGGGGCCAGGAATTCTCTTGTGGTCCACTGTCTTGGACTTGTCACTCTTACTGCAGAGGCCCAGGCCTGACTCCTGGCCAGGGAACCAAGGGCCCAAAAGCCATGTATCACAGCCAAAAGGAGGAAAAAAAAAGGAAGAAAAAGAAACAGACAAACAAAACTTACGACAAATGATGGAAGCTAAACCAAACAAACAAGATAACAACCAAACAAAACAACTCCCCAGACAAAAAGAAACCATGAAAACAAACAAAAACAAACAGAAAGTCAACTAAAACAAAGTAAACATAAACCAAACACCCCAAAACAATCATATCAAAAGAAAAAACAAAACAACAAAATAGTAAATTAAAAATATATTAAGCAGTTTAAAGAAAATTTAAGTAAAAAATTATCAAAGAAACACAAACAGCAACCACAGAACAAAATGAAAGAAAATAAAACAAAACCCAAAAAACCCAAAGCAAATAATAGTGATATTTTCCTGAGGCCTATGTTGTCAGTGTCCTTGTCCCCACTGTGATCCACAGCCAAGCTTCGCCGCTGCAGGAGGCCCCCCAGTACCTCCAGGCAGGTCTCTGGACCTGCTGTTGGCACTTTGGCGCGACGGAGGCAGCTTAGTCTGTGAGACAGACTCGTGTGCGACAACACCCACGTATATTTTTTCCCAAAGTCCAAAGCTGCTTAAAGCTAGTCTGTGGGAGCACTTATCATCCATTCAGATATTCCACAAATGCAGGATTTACTGAGGAGAATACTTAGAGTTCATCCTCAGCTTATGTAGCTAAATAGATTTCCTTCGTCGCACAGTCCCTTTCTGGGGGCTGTGCTTTGGTTTTGGCCCAGGTGGGGCTCAGCTTTGGTTTAGGCCCCACCCCAGCATGTGGGCCTACCTCAGGTATACCTTCTCTGCCCAGGTGAGAGCCGGGGAATGCAGCAATGGTTGGGGCACCTATGTGCTCAGGCTGGGAGGGATAAGCTGGCCATAGCTGGGGCCTGTGTGAAGTGCCTGTGGTGGCAGAGACCAGCGGAAAGTTGCAAAAGACTGGGATGTGCTCAGGGCCAGCAGGGCCCAGGGCCCAGGGCAAGCAAGGGGTGTCCAATGGTGGCCCCACACCTTGTATGCCATTCTCCAATGGCGCCTCATTTCCAAGGCAATCCATGCTGCTTTTAGAAGCATTCCCAGCTGTGGAGTCCCTCATTCCTGTCCCCTCAGGTTGTCTCTGAACAGCCAACAGTGGTACTCTTCCTGGATCTGCTTTCAAAACCTAATGCTTTTGCACTCAACCCTGATTAGCATTGGCAGCTTCTTGGGGTGCTGAGGGCTGACCCTGGAGGAAGTTTTGGCATGTACAGTGCGCATGGACCTTCCAGGTCCTGCATAGTAGGGGGGTTTGGCTTGAGGGACTGGTGAGCCTGCTCAGATGGTGCCCTTCCCAGAGCCCGTGGCATCAGGGGCTAGTGGGTCAGAGAGAGGTCTGCAGTAGTGGCTCTGTCTCTTGCATGCCACTCGACAGTGGCACCTTGCTTCTAGAGTGTCCTGAGCTTCTTCTGAAACCTTGCCTGATTGTGGAGCTCCCTTCAGGCTGTCTCTTCATAGCCATCAGCTGTCCCTCCCCTGGGTTCACTCTCCAAATCCCACCTTATAGCACCCAGCCCCCCTCCACACCAGGAGACACAACTGAGGCAGGGGTGCAGAGGGCTACGGCACAGACCACACGTGCACAGTTCTTTCTTTTCCCTGCCTTCCTCAGATCGGCTGCTGCATGCCCCTCTGGTCCTCTGAAGGTCCCTTTCTGCCCTGGCTGAATCCCACCACAAATGGGCTTTTCTGAGTACAAGAATCTCTCTTCACCTTCAGATCCCTTCTAGAGATGCTGGTCCCTACCTGTTTTCTCTTTTTATTTTTTTCCTTTCTTTCCTCCTACCTGATTGTGTGAGGATTTTTCTTGACCCTTTTGGTGCCTGAGGTTTTCTGCTAATTTTCAGCAGGTGCTCTGTGACAGTTGTTCCATTTGTAGGTATATTCTTGATATACTTGTGAGAAGAGGCAAATTCTTTATCTTCTAGTTCCACCATCTTGATGCCTCCCTCTAGCGGCAACATTCTGATGAAGACCCTAGGGCTCAGGGGAGAAGATGACTTGTTCAAGGTCAGCCAGCTGGTGGGTGGCAGAGCCTGGCTCTAATCCCCTTCATCTCTGAAGTTCTGGCAATTAGTCACAAACAAAGCTGCCTTCCTCCCTTTTTCCAGCTCCAGTCTGGAAGACTTTATGCATCACACATCCTGAATTTTAAATTTCTTAATATTTTATATAGGCCCACTCCTATGACCAAAGCCTCATTCAGATGCAAGCAATACTTCCCTGCCTGGGTCACTTCCGTGGCCTCCCAATGGGCCTCACTTTCTTCTAGGACTCCTGTCTCATGGATGAAGTTCAAGGTGACGAGAGAGAAGGATCCAAGGCTTCCAAACACCTGTTAGGCACTTAAGTTAAGCAAGGCTGAAGTTGACCATCCAGAACACACATTTTGAGTCACTGCCCTATAGGGTCCTGGCTGAATTCAGAGAGGAAATGAAATCATGAAAGGTAGGAATTTGGGAGAAAAGAGACTGGGGAGCAGAAGGTAATGCCTAGAAAACCCAACAAATTATTCTCCATTTTCCTGAAGGCCTGGCATTAGATAAATAAAACCTGAGAATGAACAAGGTAATTTTTAAATTTAAAGTTAATATAAAGAAAACTGATTTATATCTGCATTCATGTCTGAGCCTACTCCTTGAAAATCACGGTAGAAGACTATATCCTAATTTTTTCACATTGTGATGTGATTTTCTGAAGCTGTTTTTGAAATTACCAGTTTCCCATACGGTCAGACATATGTGTAGGTAACAGTTCAATAACATGGTATTAGCTTAGTTAAATAAAGAGTAATTGGTTTGAGTCTTCCCTTCATATAAAACCTGGTTAACAGCATGGGGACTAAGTTATATCTTCTCACCTCCTTTGGTTTGTTTAGACTGAAGGGAAAATGATCACTTTCCGGAACCAAACCCTCTAGTGTCCGACACTCCGCTGCGAGGTTGTGTGGGCCTCCCATTGGGTGTGGTTACTTGACGTGCTCAGGGATGTGTTTTTGCTCTAGGGCTGGGCCTCTGAGACAACTCTAATTAGGAAATTAAATGAGTATCGACAGTTTGGAGAATTTTGTCTTCACCCTTTTTTTCTTTCCTCAGTCTATGCCTTGACCAGGCCATTGTATACTATAAAAATCTTTCCTAAATTAAAAAGCAGATTTGATGAATGATGCATTACTTTTGCTTTGTCAGTTGTTCTTTTTGTCTAAAATATAACAAGTTAAAATCAACTTAGAATTATGAAATCTACTCTATTTAATTGTACACTCCTTGGTGAACAATTATGCAAACTTGTTCAAATTGTTCCTAAATAAATCATTTTTGTGTATCTATTAAACTGTGAACTGAAATTGTACTCTCGGTTTTGATAGACAGTTATCATAAGTGTCTACACTTTTCTCTGACTTTATTTTTTCTAAGCCTGAATCAGACCATGCCTTTTAAATTATGTGTTTGTCATGCTTGGCGGCTCGTTCACTGTTTGGCCATTCCTAAGCTTCTGTAATTCTTTGGAGGGCTCCAGAAGGTCACCGTGTGCCCTGACCTCCTGCTAGGTGGACGGCTTTTTTCTCTCTCCAGATGTTTTCCACTTCAAACTTTTATAGCCATAGCCTGTATACAAGTCATATATGAATAGTGTCAAGTCATTGTCCAGCGGTGAAATTAGGACGCTTTCAAGTTGGAGGAAACGGTAACAGAGAGCGACCGTTGTCCTGCCAGTGTTGCTCCTGGCAAGCCAGCTCTGAGCAGGCTGCTTTCCCTTCAGCCGTCTGTGCTTCCATAAACAATCTGCGGCGGTTTCTTCTTCTCATTCAGATTCTAGCAGCTGGATTCCCGGCCAAGCTCCTTTTGAAGTTGTGACACCAGTAGCAGCGCGCTCATGAATCTTGCTGTTTCTTTCTACTTTGGGGGATTATATCACCAAAGATGTTAAGTAAGTCGTTCACTTGACTCTTCACACGTAGGGATTCTGCAGCGCATATGCCAAAGGAGGGCACTCTGGCAGGATGCTAAAATGAAGTAGGGTAAGCCCCTGTGCAACCTCCAGTGTCCTTGTTTCTTATCTTTTTTAAAACAAGTAAATCCTTCTATCTCTTTAACATTTTTCATCAGCTAAGAAGTTTCTCTGTTTTTTCGCGATCCGCAGTGCCCATCAGTGCTGTCTATTTCTGGCACTGTGCACTTAAGCAACTTGGATTCAGTTCAAAGAAAGTGCTTCCATAAATAAACATCTGGCTTTATTAGGTATTAGTAGACTTAACCCTTTCTAGTAAAAACTTTAGATGCACAAGTACTTGTATATATGTTATATACATATATATGCATATGTTATTTAGAGTATGAACATTTATTTATGTACAAAATCTTCAGGAACATAGTCACATTCTTATTTCTGTTTAAATTCATCTAATGCACAAATCTTTTGCTTTTTAAGAAAATCAGCAGCATTAAAAACTATGGAAGTTTTCAGAATATATTGTACTTGCTCTTTTACAAGTGAAAAGAGTTAAAAAATCTGGAATCATGATTTTTTTTATTACTATTACTTTGCAAAAAGAATTGTCAGAGTCTATAAAACAGATTTTCTTCAAAGAAAAGGCAAATGTCAGGAAGCATTTAAGCAAAAGGAAATTTTAAATTTTAAAATATCTTTCAGAGAGATTTGTGAGAAGTTGAATTGGTGACCTGACAATCAAAAACTGAGCAGAAAACCAGATGTGTATAAGAGACAGAGGTAGGAATTTGGGAGAAAAGAGACTGGGGAGCAGAAGGTAATGCCTAGAAAACCCAACAAATTATTCTCCATTTTCCTGAAGGCCTGGCATTAGATAAATAAAACCTGAGAATGAACAAGGTAATTTTTAAATTTAAAGTTAATATAAAGAAAACTGATTTATATCTGCATTCATGTCTGAGCCTACTCCTTGAAAATCACGGTAGAAGACTATATCCTAATTTTTTCACATTGTGATGTGATTTTCTGAAGCTGTTTTTGAAATTACCAGTTTCCCATACGGTCAGACATATGTGTAGGTAACAGTTCAATAACATGGTATTAGCTTAGTTAAATAAAGAGTAATTGGTTTGAGTCTTCCCTTCATATAAAACCTGGTTAACAGCATGGGGACTAAGTTATATCTTCTCACCTCCTTTGGTTTGTTTAGACTGAAGGGAAAATGATCACTTTCCGGAACCAAACCCTCTAGTGTCCGACACTCCACTGCGAGGTTGTGTGGGCCTCCCATTGGGTGTGGTTACTTGACGTGCTCAGGGATGTGTTTTTGCTCTAGGGCTGGGCCTCTGAGACAACTCTAATTAGGAAATTAAATGAGTATCGACAGTTTGGAGAATTTTGTCTTCACCCTTTTTTTCTTTCCTCAGTCTATGCCTTGACCAGGCCATTGTATACTATAAAAATCTTTCCTAAATTAAAAAGCAGATTTGATGAATGATGCATTACTTTTGCTTTGTCAGTTGTTCTTTTTGTCTAAAATATAACAAGTTAAAATCAACTTAGAATTATGAAATCTACTCTATTTAATTGTACACTCCTTGGTGAACAATTATGCAAACTTGTTCAAATTGTTCCTAAATAAATCATTTTTGTGTATCTATTTAAACTGTGAACTGAACTTGTACTCTCGGTTTTGATAGACAGTTATCATAAGTGTCTACACTTTTCTCTGACTTTATTTTTTCTAAGCCTGAATCAGACCATGCCTTTTAAATTATGTGTTTGTCATGCTTGGCGGCTCGTTCACTGTTTGGCCATTCCTAAGCTTCTGTAATTCTTTGGAGGGCTCCAGAAGGTCACCGTGTGCCCTGACCTCCTGCTAGGTGGACGGCTTTTTTCTCTCTCCAGATGTTTTCCACTTCAAACTTTTATAGCCATAGCCTGTATACAAGTCATATATGAATAGTGTCAAGTCATTGTCCAGCGGTGAAATTAGGACGCTTTCAAGTTGGAGGAAACGGTAACAGAGAGCGACCGTTGTCCTGCCAGTGTTGCTCCTGGCAAGCCAGCTCTGAGCAGGCTGCTTTCCCTTCAGCCATCTGTGCTTCCATAAACAATCTGCGGCGGTTTCTTCTTCTCATTCAGATTCTAGCAGCTGGATTCCCGGCCAAGCTCCTTTTGAAGTTGTGACACCAGTAGCAGCGCGCTCATGAATCTTGCTGTTTCTTTCTACTTTGGGGGATTATATCACCAAAGATGTTAAGTAAGTCGTTCACTTGACTCTTCACACGTAGGGATTCTGCAGCGCATATGCCAAAGGAGGGCACTCTGGCAGGATGCTAAAATGAAGTAGGGTAAGCCCCTGTGCAACCTCCAGTGTCCTTGTTTCTTATCTTTTTTAAAACAAGTAAATCCTTCTATCTCTTTAACATTTTTCATCAGCTAAGAAGTTTCTCTGTTTTTTCGCGATCTGCAGTGCCCATCAGTGCTGTCTATTTCTGGCACTGTGCACTTAAGCAACTTGGATTCAGTTCAAAGAAAGTGCTTCCATAAATAAACATCTGGCTTTATTAGGTATTAGTAGACTTAACCCTTTCTAGTAAAAACTTTAGATGCACAAGTACTTGTATATATGTTATATACATATATATGCATATGTTATTTAGAGTATGAACATTTATTTATGTACAAAATCTTCAGGAACATAGTCACATTCTTATTTCTGTTTAAATTCATCTAATGCACAAATCTTTTGCTTTTTAAGAAAATCAGCAGCATTAAAAACTATGGAAGTTTTCAGAATATATTGTACTTGCTCTTTTACAAGTGAAAAGAGTTAAAAAATCTGGAATCATGATTTTTTTTATTACACTTGAATTTAACAAAACATTCAAGTGATTGATCAATATTTTACCTATTCATTGATGATTTTTATTGATTTTGTAGGAAAAAGACATTAAAATGAGCTTGACTATCAATTTTAAGCTCTTTAATATTCAAATGCATTTGCTTTCATGCAGAACTGTATTACTAAACTCAGGAAGAGTATTTTTTTCTGAATTCATTCAGAATAAAATAGAAAACTCTTTCCCTTGAGGAAATAAACTTTTCAATTCCAGTGAAATATCAGTGAATTAATGATGTTGAGTGCCCTTAATTTCATCCCAGGAAAGTATTTCCATAATTAAAAGCTCCAGTGGTCAGTCTATCTTGTTCTTCATTGTGGCCTGAGTACCAACATGGTAGGCACTCTATGAATAGACTGAAAAAATGTATGAGCATTGGCTGATACTTGAAATTCATTCCACTCAAGTGGCCTTGTAGGAGGTACTAGGAATAAGCATCAGATATTCTGGCTCTGCCACTTGGCCAGTTGTGTGGCCTTGAGTGAGATATCCAAAGTCCTGCTGATTGCAGTAATGGAATTGCAGCATTGTTGCAGTGTAGTCTCTAGACGGAGCAATAGCCTCTCGTTTATGCAACAAATATATATTGAATGCTTTGCTAACCACCATGCAAAACTGTATTTATACCATGTTTCTGTAGTTTACAGTGCTAAGCTAGTGGAAAAGAAGTGAGAAGAGTATTACTGGGAGATAATGAAGATGGTTGAAACCACAGAGGAACTGAAGAAAAGACTTTCTGTGGTAGAAGAAAACTGGGTGATGGAAATATGGCATGGAGAGCAGCAGGAGGAGTCAAAGGAGGAGGCTGCTGCGGGGCCTGGAGGGAGGCTGATGGGGGCCGGGGCGGGGCTGCAGGGTGGGGCAGTGGAGCTCAGGAAGAGTGGGTGAGATTCAAATCTATTTTGTTTGTAGAATTGAAAGTAATTGGAATGAATATTTTTCAGATGAAGACTGAGTGATCAGGCACTCTGAAGAGTAATTCTCAGAATCCCTGCTCAAAGGACTGAGTCGTGGAGGTGGCATTGGCTAGGGTGGAGAGCACAAGTGAATGAGGAGACGGGCAAGCCAAGGTTGACTTGGGAGCATCAGGTGGGGGTATCAAGCAGGCAGGTGGGTGCATAGAGCTTAGAGGTGAGTGCTGGATGAAAATATAAACTGAAATCACTAGAATATACAGATGGTATTTAAATTATGGGACTATGGTACGCGTTATATTTACAGTGGAATATTTCTTAGCCATAAGAAGGAATGAAATGATGGCATTTGCAAAAACATGGATAGACCTAGAGATCATCACATCAAATAAACCAAAGACAAATTTTATTATATGATATAACTTATTTGTGGAATCTATAAAAGATAAAAATGAACTTATTTTCAAAACAGAAAGAGACTCACAGACACAGAATACAAACTTATGATT
Organism: Madoqua kirkii; assembly: GCA_006408675.1. NCBI lineage: Eukaryota > Metazoa > Chordata > Mammalia > Artiodactyla > Bovidae > Madoqua > Madoqua kirkii. The sequence goes on along the minus strand of SJYC01005542.1, from coordinate 7,010 downwards.
ATTAAAGTGGAAAGGGAGATGGGGAAGGGATACATTAGGAGGTTGGGATTAACATATACACACTAACTACTGTCTATAAATTAGCTAATCCACAAGGACATTTGGTATAGCACAGAGAACTGTCTTCAATAGTTTGTAATAATCTATAAGAAAAAAGAATCTGAAAAGGAATATGTATTTATGTATGTATAATTGAATCATTGTGCTGTGCACCTGAAACTAACATGACATTGTAAATAAATTATACTTCAAAAAAAAAATATGGTCCTGGGAGTAATAAGAGCAACCATCTCAGACCCTGAACAATGCCGATGCTGTTTGTTTGAAGAGCTGACCCATTAGAATGACTCTTTTGGTTGAAGTCAAATACCCATTAGTCACTGATGGCCCAAAGTTTTAGTGGTAAAATCATGCAGATAGTCGCTTTTTTTAATCCTTGTTTTTCAAGGAATACAAAAATATTTTTATATAAAAGAGTAATTCTTGATTAGAGTCTTACCTATCTAATATATGTATTGAGATTTGAATTGGCTCTGTGAAGCTCAGTAGAAATAAGTCAAAAATATTGAATATTTGAATATATTTTGTTACTCATTATAACATGGCTCCCAGGCTCTGTGATTTATTGGTGGGAAATTTCACCATAGATCTGCTTTCATTGGAGGAGTCTGTTCTTCCAGAGGCCTTGGCAAAAGCTCTAGGGGCTTAACTGATCAGAAATTTTGGGCAAGAACCATCTGAACTCCTCACCTTCCCCTGGTTGACTGGTCACACCAGCCACAGCTCCATGGGCCAGTGCGAAGCTGTCTTTGCTTTAAAGGAAGCCATGTAGGATTTACTTTTGAGCTGAAGTTTTGGCTGATCTTCCAACTAGACTCTCTAACTCAGAATCTCAAAAATTTCGTGTTTTAATCACCCTTCTATTTCTTCTACGTAGGTCCCCGGGAGAGGAAGACGCAGGCTATGGACTTTATGACCTCCAGGGGGTCCAGGAGAGACTCATACTGCCAAGTCATAGCCCAATCTTTTGCTACTGAGTGTCCATCACCAAGGGTAATTTCAGGTCTGTTCCCCTAACTGGATCAGTGACTATTTTTTTGTGGGACTGGAACATTCTCTCTTCCTACCTGGTTTGTGGCTTTCAAGATCTACCAGGCCTGCCTTTGCTTTCATATGGTACTCATGCCTTTGACTTCAGATTGGTGGGTACAGCCTGCCACAGCCTGCCTACTTTGCCCCCAAGTAAAGCTAACCAATGGGCACTTGAATTTCTCGACCCTCTTGTTTGGTTGTGCATTGTTGTTCTCAGCTTCACTGTGGGCTGGGACCTCCTCCTGCAAACCCTGGACCTTTGCTTCTTGCCTGACGAGTCACATAGCAGGCAGGCTGATGGGCCTGCCCATCTGCAGGTATGAGCTCTCTTTTCTTGTCAGTGTGTTTTGGAAGGGGCCTCAGAAAAGAGGCTCACCCTAGGCTTCTCAAAAACTGACAAAGCAGCTGTGGGAGATTTCAGCCGCTCTGATAATGTCTTGTCTGCTTTAGCTGTTTACAGGCTAAGCCAGTCCCCCTGAAATCATCCACTTGACACTTGTTTCTCAAATAGTGGATCTTTTCTACTTTTGAAAAAGCTGAGAATGTGGCACAGTTTAGTCAAACTGATCTGAGAACAAAGCAAGTGTCTGATGATTATCCTGTTGTACTCATTTTAAACTGACTATTCACATTTCCTGAGTATAAACAGATTGGTTAGAACTCTTCCAATCCATCCACACTGTAGTCTGCATCTACTGACACACCTTTACAACTGGTCTTCTGGTATTCCTCCAAAAAACTGGCATGCTCTGATCTCTGATATTCAGCACATCAGGACATCTGTTTTGATTAGTTGAGACATTTGTTCATATTCGTGAAAGCCCTAATGGGTGGGAATACCGCTTCTGGAAACTAAACTCAGATTTGATAATTTACTTTTTGCACCAGAGGGAATACAGCGTCCCCCACCATCTGTTTAGTACATTAGCTGCTGTTTTTGGTGGTATGTTTAAGTGTGGGACCATAGGATTGCTTCTGTACCCCAGGACTCTGGCACCAGGTCATGGTGTGGACTCCTTATTAGTGAAGAGATTTCCTGTTTCGAAATTAAGAGTCTGAGACAGGCTTCAAAAATCAATTTCTCTGCTCCTCTATTTTTGGTATTTCTCTAGTAATGACAGAGAAATCCATCTCTTGGGAAAACTCTTAAGATTGTACTCATTTTCTGTTCCTTTCTAAACTTTTTGAGTATCACTCTGTACTATCTTAGGAGACTTAAAGCAATTTTCGTACATGCTCTCAAACTCACTTCTGTCACATCCATGAGTATTTCTCATGTCCATCGTTTTCAGAGTTCACATTTATCTTTGCTCAGCAGGGCTCAAACAGGGTCACAGCTGTAACTGGTTTCTTAAACAGTCTGAACTCAGTCGGGAGTGAATATGAAACCATCCTATTTTCCTTTAGTCACTGGCTGGGACCACGCTCAGATGAATTTCTCTTTATTGTATCTTGGACAATACCTGGGGTCACTTTGGATGATTTAAAGTGCGTCTATTTAAAACTCTAGTCTCCTTTCCGATTGAAATCGTGACTCCTCCTCCCTTCCAGTAGCTCTTGAATGGGAGTGGGCAGGTTCTGCTCTTTCATTTCCCTTCTTTGAAGAGAGGAGGCTGCAAGTTGAATATCTCAGGGATAACTCTTTTCCTTTTCTGAGAACAGGCAGATTCTGGTGGTCATTAGGACTGGGGTTTCTGTTTTCCTTCTCACCTCATGGAGGAGTTGCATTTCCTGACTCCTTTATGTACGTTTATACAGACAGATAGAGAAAGAAGGGGATGTGAGGGGAATCAAATGTTCTTAAAGCTTCCACTTGTGATGGATGTCTCATTTCTAGTTTGTTTTTTATCAGCCAATGACCACTGAAGTCTACCTTCTGATCACCAAATAGTTGGCTACTTCCTACTCAAAATTTCCATCTAGATACAGCATCCAACCCCAAGTCTAGAATCTCTGAGTGACGCTCCAGTCTCTTTAACAGGTCTGGATATGGGCTCTCCTAGCCTGCAGATCTATATATGTGATAGATAAATTATCTTTCTTTCATACATGCGTTACAAAGTGATGGAAGAAGCAGAGGGCAACTGTAATCAGTATTCCCATTTAGAAAGAAGGAAGAACAGGAGACACAAAGCAGCCTCAGGTCTGTCAGTTCAGTTAAGTTCAGTCGCTCAGTTGTGTCCAACTATCTGTGATCCCATGGACTGCAGCATGCCAGGCCTCCCTGTCCATCACCAAATTCCAGAGTTTATTCAAACTCATGTCTGTGGAGTCGTCTCATCCTCTGTCATCCCCTTCTCCTTCTGCCTTCAATCTTTCCCAGCATCAGGGTCTTTTCAAATGAGTCAGCTCTTTGCATCAGGTGGCCAAAGTATTGGAGTTTCAGCTTCAACATTAGTCCTTCCAATGAATATTCAGGACTGATTTCCTTTAGGGTGGACTCCTAGCAGTCCAAGGGACTCTCAAGAGTCTTCTCCAACACCACAGTTCAAAAGTATGAATTCTTTGGTGCTCAGCTTTCTTTACAGCCCAACTCTCACATCCGTATATGACTACTGGAAAAACCATAGCCTTGACTAGATGAACCTTTGTGGACAAAGTAATGTCTCTGCTTTTTAATATGCTGTCTACGTTGGTCATAACTTTCCTTCCAAGGAGTAAGCGTCTTTCAGTTTCCTGGCTGCAATCACCATCTGCAGTGATTTTGGAGCCCCCCAAAATAAAGTCTGCCACTCTTTCCACTGTTTCCCCATCTATTTGCCATGAAGTGATGGGACTGGATGCCATGATCTTAGTTTTCTGAATGTTGAGCTTTAAGCCAAATTTTTCACTCTCTTTCACTTTCATCAAAAGGCTCTTTAGTTCTTCTTCACTTTCTGCCATAAGGGTGGTGTCATCTGCATATCCGAGGTTATTAATATTTCTCCCAGGAATCTTGATTCCAGCTTGTTCTTCATCCAGCCCAGCATTCTCATGATGTACTCTACTTACAAGTTAAATAAGCACGGTGACAATACAGAGGTCCATAGCAATTCTGAAATCCAGTTAGGCCTATGCTGATAGTGAGGAACATTCCTTGATTTATATATTAACTCTGCCCACTGGAAGAGCCTCCTTCCTGTTTCCCATGTCTTTTGAATCATTTGCTCTAGAATTTTATTTCCTTTCCATTATTCATCAAGGTAATCAAAATATATACTGGTAAATTTGTCTGTCATTGGCTACTGAGTAGTTTTATCAATCTGCTTCATAACCATGAAGACCTAAGATCATTTTGAAACTGGTCAGGATCCCATGGGGCTCCTGGGTGCAAATCCTTTCCTTGTCCTTCAGTTCTTATTGTAGGAAATAGGCTTCATTCAGCCTCCCTGTCCTTGTCTGAGTCCCAAAGTGCAGATTCAAACAGTTGCTAACTAGGGAAGAGAGGGGATGCCGAGATAGAGGAGAAACAGTTAAGAAACAATAGTGAGCCTTGGGGCAGGGTCCTGGTTCCTCTTGAAGGGATACATATAACAGTATCTTTGAGTTCTTCAGTAGGAATTAAGGCCACACCCCCCACCCCCCGCCCAGGTGAAGGATGGTAACTTCAGGTTGAGCACAAGATCCTTGAAGGACTGCCCTGTTACTTTACCACCAATCAGTCAGAAGAAATCGTATACCCTGGAGCTCTCACCCCAAATTCTACCCATTAAAAACTTCTCTCCCCAAACCACTGGGGAGTTTGGGGTTTCTGGGCACGAGCTACCTATTCTCTTGCTTAACCCTGCAAGAGAAAACCTTTCTCTACTCCAAACTCTGATGTTTCAGTTTATTTGACCCCACTATACATCTGGTCCCATCACTCCATGGGAAATAGATGGAGAAACAGTGGAAACAGTGTCAGACTTTAGTTTTTTGTGCTCTAAAATCACTGCAGATGGTGATTGCAGCCATGAAATTAAAAGACTCTTACTCCTTGGAAGAAAAGTTATGACCAACCTAGATAGCATATTGAAAAGCAGAGACATTACTTTGCCAACAAAGGTCCATCTAGTCAAGGCTATGGTTTTACCAGTGGTCATGTATGGATGTGAGAGTTGGACTGTGAAGAAGGCTGAGCACCAAAGAACTGATGCTTTTGAACTGTGATGTTGGAGAAGACTCTTGAGAGTCCCTTGGACTACAAGGAGATCCAACGAGTCCATTCTAAAGGAGATCAGTCCTAGGTATTCTTTGGAAGGAATGATGCTAAAGCTCAAACTCCCGTACTTTGGCCACCTCATGCAAAGAGTTGGCTCATTGGAAAAGACTCTGATGCTGGGAGGGAATGGGGGCAGGAGGAGAAGGGGACAACAGAGGATGAGATGGCTGGATGGGATCACCGACTCAATGGATGTAAGTCTGAGTGAACTCTGGGAGTTGGTGATGGACAGGGAGGCCTGGCGTGCTATGAATCATAGTGTTGCCAAGAGTTGGACACGACTGAGCGACTGAACTGAACTGAACTGATACATTGGGCACATGAACTTGTGTTTGGTAAGAATTTTGACTCTTGAACAACCACTGCCATTTTTAGTTGAGCTATGTGGTTTCTTTGGTAGTATAACTCTGCTGAGAACATAACAAGCACCATATCTAGTAGGTTCCATTCAGTTGTATTTGCCAATAATCACATAGTTCATTTTTAGACCCATTAATTCATTTTGCTAAGTTCTCTTGTGTCCACTTGAGCCTACCTCAAAGCCTAAGAGCCTACCAGGCTTTAATCTTTTTTTCACTAAATCCTGTTCCCTATTGGAAGAAATAAGCATTAAATCTTTAGCTGTACTGTCTCTTCTGTCTCCTTGGTCTATTCAGAGACTTCAATGAATTTGAAAGCTACATCCTTGATTTTTATCCTGGATGAGTTTTAATTGGACTTTATCATTCTAAGGCATTCTTAAAATTTCCTTTTGCAAATTGAGAAAGGAGAATTAGCAGCCTCTTTCAGCCTTTTTATTCATGGATTTTAGCTACTCCATTTTACTTGTTTTCACTTCTGCCTGAAGCTAGCCAATTCTTTTCTGAACTCATCTATTTCTCATACTACTTTATCAAATGAAGCTAACAGCAACCAGCACACAAGGATAACATTATTTCCTTATTTCTTTCACTAAAAATACAGATTATCTCTGTATGTTATCTTCTCTCCAAGTTATTTCAGACAAAACTCCTACCAAAGACATCTTTGGAATATAGCTTTGACCATCATCCTTTCAGCTTCCAATAATAACTTTCTAGCTGCCCATCTCCAGTTATAAGCAATGCTGTGTATTTGTGGTTTTATGTTATATATCCTGTCAGTTCAGTTCAGTCACTCAGTTGTATCTGATTCTTTGTGACCCCATGAATTGCAGCATGCCAGTCCTCCCTGTCTATCACAGCTCCTGGAGTTCACTCAAACTCATGTCCATTGAGACGGTGATGCCATTCAGCCATCTCATTCTCTGTTGTCCCCTTCTCCTCCTGCCTCCAATCCCCTCTTGGAATGGGGGGGGGGCTCCAGTTGATGCAGGCTCCATGTAACTAGCACTAAAGAATCTGCCTACAATGCAGGAGACACAGGAGACCCAGGTTTAATCTCTGGGTTGGTAAGATCCCTTGGAGGAAGAAATGGCAACTCACTCCAGTATCCTTGCCTGGAAAATCTCATGGACAGTGGAGCCTGGTGAGCTACATTCCATAGGGTTGCAAAGAGTCAGTCGTGACTGAGCACATGCATGCAGGTTTGTTCCCTGAAGATGTTCAGGGACTCAGAATGATGGAGGCTCCCGTTTATAGATGCTCCATGTAACCAGCCGTCATTGACTACAGCTAGTTACTTGGCTACACCTAAATTCAAATGGATGGGGAAGTGTAAGACTACCAGATGCTTGGAAAGAAAACTGGAATGTTTGTGA